>SKCR01035190.1:0-112159 GCA_019454045.1 Zanthoxylum bungeanum
ATGCATGCATGAAAAATGTTTTACAAATATGATTTGGATTTTTCTTATGGTTTTGTTATTTTTAGTATCCACTCACCGGGTCGTTCAAACGATTCCCCTCCAAACCCACAGTTTATTTTGCAGGTAGCTTTATCTGGTGAGCCACAACCGACAAGAGCATGAGATCAAGGAGTTGAGTTTACTGCAGTCACTAGAGTATGGGTCTGTCATGCAAAGTTGTTGTTCGCATTTAGATAGAATGAATGTATGTCGATGCGTGTCAAGTCTAAAAGAATACGGTGTTAGTGGGAGCGCACTGACAGTAAATGTCCTATAAAATGATTCTTGAGTAGATAAGGAGGTTAGTGGGAGCGCACTGACAGTAAATGTCCTATAAAATAATGATAATATGTCATTTCTTGGAAATGATATTCCCATAATAATAATCGGTGAAAGCTTGGCTTTCGAGAAAATTCTCCATAGAATTCTTGGGAGAAACAACATTTATTCTAGGAATAAAGATCTACTGGAATAGATTTAAAGTTGTTAACACTCTCCGAGAACTCGTACATTGAAAAATGTACGCGACCTGGTGTCTCATACGCTTTGAGCATATGGATTCACAATCAGGCCAATCCTAGTGATGGTCACTGGATTGATGTTAAGAACATCCTTTAGTATCTTAGAGAACTAAGGATGCTGTCTTAAACTATGGAGAATGAGAACTTGAAGTGACTGGGTTCACTGTTGTAAGTTTCCTAACCGATAATAACGACTATAAGTCGCACAAAGGTACTATACAGTTTGAATAACGGTACAGTGAGCTGGAAATCTTCCAAGCAAGATATTGTTACCGAATAAACAACAAATGCGGGTTATTGCTGCGGCTGAGGCAGCAATAGAAACCATTTGGGTCGATAATAAATCTAATTAGATTAGATATAGTTCTGTTAGCAGCTAAGCTAGGCTTCAGCACAGGCTAAAGAATTAATGGTCTCATCAACGATCCAGATACATACTTCGACTATTCATCTGATTCGTTTGGATCATACATTGTGGCGATGTGATGATCGAATAAATCACATCAGATAATAATCATGCAAATCCGCTGACGAAAGTCTTTTCTCAGTAATTTGAGCCAACCGTACATAGTTCGGGTGTAGGACACTCGAGTGACTGGCTATAGGCCAAGTGGGAGATTTTTGGACATTTATGACCTATAGCGTCACTATTTATACAGATCATGGTGATGTTGTACAAATTAACTATGTGACAAAGGAGATTGCTCTCTTATCATTTGTGATTAGATCACCAAGATGTATAAATGATAGGAGGTCCTTATGATTAGTTCCTGGATTGAGATGATATGAGACATTATCAATCCACAAAGGATTAATCATTAAATATCCCTAGTCAGAGTATTATCGAGATTGGACATCGATAATGCGTAAAAGACTAGTATTACACTTGTGCGCGTTGTGAGGGCATAACGACATAGTTCTCATATATTTGGGTATAGGATACTCATGCAAGTGTAATATGAGGTTGTGTTTACCGATGGTACGGGAAACAGCTTCGCTCTGGATAGACCCCTCAGAATTCCATTGGTAGTATGACTATGTGTCTATGGAAGTCCGAAATCAGGGTAGGTGTATTTGGTCTTAACCTGAGACTTGCACCTCTAATACTTGCGACAATCAATGTACTTTGGTTTTGGTCGTCCAGGGCTTTAACAGGTTCTGTGTACGCCTCTGCTGGGTATATTGAGAATCGTAGTGTGTTGGGTGTGATGTCAAGATGGAAGTATCACTCCAGTCATATGGAGATGATGATCGCGCAGGGATACAGAACTGGTTCTCTAAGGGTTACAACCATCGGGATAATATGACTTGGTCATGATTATCCGATAATAAAGAGACTAGTTGCTAGTGATCCGATATATGCTTCATATGGGGCAGACACTGTACCAGCCCCAGGCCTTGCATGTGATCATCCGATACTGGATCGAAATAGCAATACTACGTATACTACGCCTGATATAGATCACATATTCCTGTAAGGATATTTCTGGAGAATTAGGTAGGCATGGCGCTTTTCTAGAAGCCAACCTTGTCTTGTAAATCGGTACAAACGTAGTACTAGGTACGTACGTGTTCGGATAGTTCGACGACCGGATTTACTGCCAACATATCCGGGGATCTCATGGGTCGCTTCCCGAAGATTCACCGATGACGTATGATTCGCACTTTATTAATATGGGATTAATTAGATGAGAGAGAAAATTAATCTGGGATTAATTACAGAGATATTTTATCTATGATAAAATATTAATTAAAGAGAGAAAACGAATAATTTGGAATTAATCGATAAAATAATATATTCGATATATTATACGAAATTGGATTTCGACGCAGAATTGAAATTAGATTTTAATTCGGGTGAACGAGTTAATTTAGAATTAATTCTTTAGCGACGTGAATAGTGATTTTGCTAGGCATAATTATTTAATTGCGTCGCAATGGAAAATTCGTTAATTTCGAATTAGCGAACCCGAGCCCGATAGTGTTTGCGAGCGCACTCGTATTTCGAATTCAGTGCGGCCCGCAAGTCACATCAAGCGTCAAATCATTAGTCACATCAAGCGTCAAATCACATGTCACTTTTAGTGATGTGACAATTTGATTGATTGATGGTAGTTGTTGGCAAAGCCTTTAATTGCCTTGACTTTTTGTATTTGGTAAATCAATTATTTGATTTTTGGAAATTGAATAATGTGTATTAGATACACAAAATGAAATACCAAACATACATCCATCTCTCTCTCTCTCTCTCCTTTTTTACACGGTTTTGGAGCCAAAAATGCTCCCCCTCTCTCACGGCCTCAAGGCCATTTCCTCTTCTGTCTTTCTGGTTTGGACCGAGAATGAAGGAGAAGAAAATGGTGATTTTGTGGCAAAATTACCAAGTGCTAGCACACAATGGAGACATACAAATGTGATAGGGAAACCCACTTGTGAGCTAGGAATGACCAAACAAAGCTTGGAGCTTGATGGATCATGCAAAAGCCGAAAATGGAGGAGCAAGGAACAGCTCACTGTCGAGCTTCTCAAAGGGCAGAAAAAGATTTTTGTTCTTCACCGCATCGCTCAACCAATCGATGTAAGTATTCCGCAACTTATTTGATGTATTCACATGTTTGTTTTATGCTTGATAATCGATCCTCCGGACTTAGAGATAACTCCAACAATTACTTGGTTCAAGAAATATTTTAATAAATGTCTATTATATTAATATAGTTAAATGAATAGTTAAGATAGTTTAATGATAGTCAGAGGCTTAGGGTGGTGGTGAGGATCCATCACCTGCCGGTAACGTCTCCGCACTGGGGTGTTACAAATATGGTATCAGAGCAAGGTCTTGGGGTCAATGACTGTAGTAGGAGAGTAATAGTGTCTTATATGTGTGGTATGCCCGGGGTGCCCATATATAAGGGGTACTCTCCAGTATCCTCGATTATTGAGTAAACCCATGATCTGCCTTAGTAAAGAATATCCTATATGGACCATTTGTTTATTTCGTAAGAATTTTGCCAACCATAGATATGAATCAGATATGCAAATATGCGGCAAGGTGTCGAAGTATGCTAAGAGTTAGCTACACATTTCATTAAGGAATATTAGGATAGTAAGGTGAAACTATTCAAGGAATGATTGGGAAAAAATCCTTGAGGCTTGCTAGTTGCCCATGATAAGCAAGCAAAAAATATGGTGTGGGTATCGACCAGATGCTGTAGTATAAGGGAACCAAGACACATGTAGCAGAATCAAAATCTACTACTAAATCTAAAGCACATGTAGTGCTTTCATTCTCATTGTAGCATTCTTTTCTGGCTCACCAAGTATATGACACAGAAACTGATGACGCTGTTCTAGGCTCACGGCCTAGATGGGAGTACGAAATAACATGGAGTCGCCACCGGTGTGAACCGAGACAAAGATTTAAGGCCGAACACTCCCCCTCGCAAAGGGAGGCCCATCAACTGTTGGGTTCGGAGTGGTCCATTACTTATGTCACTTGTGATGATATGATTTGTGCAATAAACTAACCGAATCTATTCAACATTCATGCTCAAGGGTAGTCTACGCCTAAGTCCGCATGCATAATAATAACAATGAGAACCTATATCTAAGTTCGCATACTTCAAAGTAAGTTGTCATAACGACAAACACGCAATAACATACAATCATCACACAAGCATGCTCAGTTATCTAATGCGGAAAATAAATAAGAATCTAAGCATAAATATAAATTAAATCCCTAATGTGAAAACAATCTAATCATGCATAAAGAAATAACTTTCAATCGACTAAATCATGCTTAAGATAAATAACATGCTAACAACCTAATCATGCTTTAATAACAAATAAATAACCTACGAACTACAACATGCTCAAACACAAGTTTGGATGAGACGAAATACGTGTCTCTTAAGTGGTACGTGGCGTTGTATCCCGAGTACAAACCGCACTACCGTTCATTCGGATTCGGCTATGGAATTTACGTCCGGGTTTCCATCCTATATACCACAAAAGGGAACACATATTTCGCTCATCCAACAATCACATCATGCCACAAACGACTCTCATGCGATAATATTTTTAAAATAAAATAAACGAAAGACAATAAGTAAAAAGGTGCCCTCAGGCCTAATCTCTTTTGTCGTCTCTCGAAAGCTCGTTACACGGCCGTCGGAAGGATTATTGCTCCGCAACTTTTCTGGTTCACTAATCCAACGTTTTTCCTCGCTGTTTCACTGCTCGGGTTGTTGCTTTCACTCTGTTTCGCTGCTGTTTGTGGTCTCGGTTTTCGGTGGTAAAGATGCAGTTTTTCTGGACTGTTTTTAGCAGTTTCTGGGCAATTTCTTGGCAGTTTCGGGGTGCAATTTTGGGGACTGTTTTGGGGTAATTTAGGGACTGTTTTGGGGGTGATTTAAGGGTCTATTATGTGTGTAATTTTGGGTGAAATATGCGGCTGGACTGGGTGCAGTGAGTGTGTGCGTGAGGCTGTGAAGTGAGGGGCTTTGTGCGTTGAAGTTAAGGCTATTTTGAGGGCTAAGGCGTGAAGGATGTGGCTGTGGAGTATGTGTTGAGTGATGGGTATTGTAAGGCTTGGTGAGAATGGCGGTTTGGTTTAGGGTGCGTGAGGGCAAACGGCAATTGTCTTGTGTAGGTTATGGACGTGAGGCAAATGGCGTTGTGTGGGTGAGGAGTTTTGATGATGCGCTGAAGTTAGTACGTTGGGGCTGTTTGACTATTGGCGTGAGATTAGAGCTAGTGGGGCTTTTGTTGCTAAGTGGCAGGGTCTTGTGTGTTGTTGTTGTTATTGAAGGAAGGCTGTGTGGCAGGCGTGAATATGGCTTAAGGGTTGTTCACGCGCAAAATTATTGAAGGGTAGTGGGCAGGTGGCGTTAAGGTAAAGGAGCGTTGATGATGCGCTGAAGTTGAGTGGCTTGTGCGCAAGGCGTGAGTTGAGTCAGGGGCCATGAATGATGAGCTTAGAGTTTTAGGGTTGATTTCGTGAATTGATTTCGTGAGAATGAGCCATGGTTGAATGTGTGGGTTAAGGGTTCTTTTTATAGGCCAAGGGAGGGGGTTTACCTTGTTGGAGAAGGAATATGATTTGTGTGTTTAAAAGGGATATCTTTTAATTTAGTTGTGATAGGGAAAATCTTTAATTAGTGGAATTGATTTGATTTGTTCTTTTAGTTAAGGATATGATTTATTTAAATTGGTAGGTGATTTAATTAAATTAGGAATGTGATTTATTTTAATTAGAAATGTTATTTATGGAATTTAATTTGAATCTTTTAGTTTGGGAAATGAATTTAATTTGTGACATGTGTTTTAATTAATTTAATTGGATTTATTTAGTTTAGGATGTGATTTAATTTAATTTAATTTAATCTAAGTTTTTAATTTAATTGGTTTTACTTTATTTGTGACATGTATTTTAAATGTTTTAATTATTTAATTTGTGAGATGTGTTTTAAAAATAGAGGTCCAACAAGCGAATCCGAAGCGAAACAAGCGAGTTAAATCTGACAAAATGCTAATTTCCAACTTTACCCTTCCAACGTCCGTTTCCCGCGGCTTTCACAACTAAAGAGGTAGTGTCTCTATACGAGACTCATCATCGAGCTTATATGCAAAAATGCAGTGCCTACACCAAGCAATATACATATTCTTTGAGCTATAACATTTCTATTCTTAACAAGTAAAGTGTATCTTCTACATCTTAACTTCCTCATAAACATAAGAACCCCCCCCCCCCCCCCCCCCCCCCCCAAAGAGGAACTAAAAGCGCATTGTTAGGTTATTAATAGCGAAGGTTATTCACTATTAAAGCAAGAATTTTCTAGATAATCATAATCTTATCAAGGGGATGAGTTAATCCAACAGTTTTGGTATTACCTTACGTTGAGTATTGGTTTACAAGGACAAAAGAAATCAATGACATACAACATAAGAAACTCGTAAGTTCGATTTTTTTCTTTGTTTAACCCTCATTGTTAAGAGCCGTCAAAAAGCAGCCATAGGCCAATCTCTTACTTCAAAGATTACTCTTTCCATATTATCCAAGAAATGGGCTTTAGATCGATAAAATATCCTATCACAAAGCATGATCTTGACTGGACAAATCAAGATAGACAAACCCAGCTGATAAGTCTTTATTGAATGAGTTTTATGGCGGAAATCCGGTAACGCAGCGGAACAGTGGAAAATCAAAATTTTTCGATTTCAAAATTTTTTATCGGATCAATTAAATAAAATTATTTATTTAATTACCCAATTATTAAATATTACACAAGAAATCAAATTTTTGTGTAATTACCAAATTACCCCAAAACTTTGCATTTTGTTCATTTTAGTCCTAAATTGTTCGAAATAATTTTTGATGATTCTAAATCATTTCTAAGATGAATTTAACATGTCATACATATCAAATACAAATTGCAACAAAATAAATCCTTAAATCTAGTGCCTAGGCCGAGAGCCTCCTAAAGGGGGAAATTGAGCATTTTGCACTTTATATGTTCAAAACACATTAAGATGAAATCCAATCAACCCAATATTTTATATTCATCATATACACATCCAAAATACACAACATAAATGAAAAGCCCCAAATTTGGAAGTGGTCTTAAAAACTAATTTTTCAATTTCATCAAATTGGACAAATTAGACCAAATTAGTAAAATCCAACACTTCAATCATGTTTCTTTCACACCAATCAAGCCTCACCACAATGAAATAACTATAGAAAAAATTTAGGTCATTTAAGAGTGGGTCAATAACTCTAGAATGACAACTAGTTTCTAAAACCATCAAAAGAATGCTTGTTAACATATTAGAAGCATTCTATGACCTTTTACATGCATTAACCCTATCCTCAAATTTCATCCACAAAACACAAAGAATAAAGAATAGAAAAAATAAAACAACATAGTATAGCCTAGAACACATGGAACATTTTCCTCTCTAATAGTAAGTTGAAGAAACTTACTAAAATCCAAGTTTTTCTTTATTTTTCTTTTTCTTTCTCTCAAGCTTCTTTGTCTTCTTTAATGGAGTTTTGATCAGAGTTTTTAGGTTAATAAAACCCTAAAATGAAACAAACAATTTATACCTCCAATTTTTGCACATGGCCGAATTTGGTAGCTATAGAAAATATCATGATATTTTTTTAATTGTTTCATTAAAGCCTTTATCAACTAGTTAAATTTAATCATCAAACCATTTAATGAAAAGTTTAAAGTCAACAAAGGCAACTAAGTCATTTAAAATGAATATCATAACTTAGGATATTTATATTTTTAATTAATTTAATTATTTAACAATTAAATAATTAAATAATTATTTAAATATAAATATATTAAATATATGTATTATATTTACATTAAATATCAAATACATATATATTTATGATATTAGTCAAATATCTCAATTTGACAGTTAATTAATGTATTTGATAAAATCTAACATTAAATACAAATACACAAAAATTATGAAATGACTATTGGGTCCCTACACATGTACTTTTGCGTTTAACCTTTAAACGACTTAAAAATAATCAGTATTATTTATAAATATTGCTCTAGTGCTCTACGAGTATATTTCATTAGTGAGACTCTCTAGATTCAGGCATATTCGTCACGAAATCCAATTTCGTGTCCATAATTTACCCACCCATAAATTATGACGACCACAGATAATCTCGTTGAATCATACAGGTCGAGGACATGGCAAATTTATAATTCCTCCGTCACAGGTATCCGGATATATCCCAGAGATATAGATGTAAACGTCAAATTTCTATGGGGACAATCTCGTCGACGTCTCTATTAGCAATCTCTAAAAGAATACTTAGAACTGACTTCTAAAGTGTACCACGGGCCCATGGTTTTTATCTGATTGCTAATCATATGGACTACCTATGCTCTGTACACAGAACTGACGGATCTTATCTCGATACACATAGGACACCCTGAGGATCTATCCACACCCAACGAACAGGCGGAGGTCTGATCTAAATAGATCGGTGACGTGACTGCCATCTAAGTGTGGAAGATGTCTCATGCGCCCACAGTGGTATCTCAAGTCGAAGAATCACAAGTGCTAATCAACCCGAGAAGATTCTTATTAACGTTGGTGTACCGTTCATTAAGAATCTTCGGTGAGTCGTTCAGTGTTTATCTGCTATAAACACCTACACGTCAATACGAGTTTCCAAGACTAATGGTTCATTGAGAAACCATTGAAATCATATATTCCAGTATACGACATGTACCGGTCTCAACGGGTTTACTTTACTGACCAAATAGTGTAAACCTTGACCAGGAACTGTCTGAGAATGACAACGTCATGATACAACTAAATGTCAGTTGCGACGCTTTTGCAACAGCATCATGACTAGTCATTCTAAGGTCATTACATCTTTACCATATTAAAAGATATATTATATTACAGAAAGTGCTTATATTATTCATAATAATAACGTTTTACAGTAGTATTCTCAAAGAAATACAACCGGGAATTGGCGCTCTGAGCACCAACCCAAAAAAAATCTCTCACTTGCTCTAGTGCCAATATCGATTGTATCTAATACTCATCGACTCCACGTGTTTATCAAACAACTTCGGAGGTCTGGCGTTCGTTAGCGGGTCTGCTACATTATCTTCACTCCGTACCTTTCACACGATAATATCCCCTCGCGACACAATCTATCGAATGATGTGGTACTTTCGTTCCACATGCTTCGACTTCTCATGCGCCCTTTGTTCCTTTGCTTGCGCAATGGCTCCAATATTATCACAGTATAACGGAATCGTATTCTCGATACTTGGGACAACTCCCAATTCTGTGATAAAATTCTTTATCCACACAGCCTCCTTTGCAGCTTCAGAAGCTGTAATATATTCTGCCTCAGTGGTGGAATCTGTTGTTGACCCATATTTGGAACTCTTCCAACAAAATGCACCACCGTTAAGGGTAAATACGAATCCAGATGTAGACTTTATATCATCAGGATCCGATTGGAAATCGAAATCCGTATACCCGTTAACTTGCAGTTCGTTTCCTCCATATATTATTAACTTATCCTTAGTACCTTTTAGATACTTCAGGATATGTTTAATGGCCATCCAATGGTCATTACCTGGATTGGACTGATATCGACTAGTTACGCTAACAGCGAAACTGATATCAGGCATTGTACATAACATGGCATACATTATGCTACCCAAACACAAAGCATAAGGTTGGTTAGACATTCTAACCTTCTCATCTTCTGTTTGTGGACTCATCTTCTTTGAAATATGAATCCCATGTCAGAACAGTATGTTTGCTGTCTTACAGTTACCAAAATTATACCGTTCCAAGATCTTATCTATGTACGTTGATTGGGATAACCCAATCAGCCTCCTTTTTATATCTCTATAGAGTTTTATCCCTAAAACATAGGAAGCTTCTCCCAGGTCCTTCATGGAGAAATTCTTACAGATGTACGCTTTGACGCTTTGTAACATACCTAAATCTTTCCCAATGATTAGGATGTCATCAACATATAGGACTAAAAATACGACCATGCTCCCACTGGCCTTCTGATACACACAGGATTCTTCCGAATTCTTGAGAAAACCAGACGATCTAATAATCTCGTCGAATCGAAGATTCCAACTTCGTGAAGCTTGTTTAAGTCCATAAATGGACTTCTTAAGCTTACATACCATACCCGAGTTTTCGCTGGACGCAAAACCTTCCGGTTGTTCCATATAGATTTCTTCATCAAGAAATCCATTTAGAAAAGCCGTTTTGACATCCATTTGCCAAATCTCGTAGTCATGATACGCAGCTATAGAAAGTAAAATCCGAATAGGCTTAAGCATTGCTACTGGTGAAAAAGTTTCATCATAGTCGACGCCAGGTCGCTGTGTGTAACCTTTTGCTACCAGTCGGGCTTTGTAAGTTTCAACCTTACCGTCAGGCCCTCACTTCCTCTTATAAACCCATTTACAACCGATAGGAACAATTCATTCGGGAAGCGAAACCAAGTCCCAAACTTGATTCTCATGCATTCAGTCTATCTCGGATTTCATGGCACTTTTCCATTTCACGGAGTCGATGTCCAACATCGATTCTCTATAGGTAAAATGATATGTCTCTTTAACTAAGAGAACATCTAGACTCTTTTCTTGTATCAAATACAAATGTTCAGGAGGTCTAGATACCCTTTCTAACCTACGGAGTGTGTGTGTTGAAGGTCCTTCATCTACTTAAACTTCAGGTTCCTCCGTTGGTTCGTTGTTTTCAGGTTGGACTTCGTCAAGTTCAACCTGTCTATGATTACCACCTTCTGACAAAAATTATACTTCTAGAAATTTTGCGAAGTGAGCTACGAACACATTTCGATGCTCGATATCATAGAACAGATTCCCCCTCGTATTCGAAGGATATCCGACAAACCTAAACTTTTTCCCTCGAGGCGAAAGCTTATCTTGCTGAGTCACCCTGACATAGGCAGGACAACCCCAAACCTTAATGTAACTAAGATTTGGTCTCCTACTGAACCATATCTCATACGGCGTCGTAGGAATAGCTTTTGAAGGAATCTTATTCAAAAGATGTGCAACTGTTAAAAGAGAGTAGCCCCATAAGAAATAGACAAATCTGTGAAACTCACATCGACCGACCAATCATATCCAATAAGTCTGATTTCTCCTCTCAGACACTCCATTGTGCTGTGGAGTACCTGGAGGAGTATATTGAGCGAGAATCCCATTCTCTTTCATATAATCAATGAACTCACCACTCATATATTCTCTGCCTCGATCAGATCGAATGCATTTAATATATTGACCAGTTTGTTTTTCTACTTCATTTCGGAACTCTTTGAACTTTTCAAAGGTTTCCTATTTATGTCGCATCAAATAGACATAACCGTACCGTGACAGATCATCGGTAAAGGTAACGAAGTAAGAATACCACTGTGAGCAGTTTGACTTAATGGACCACATACATCAGAATGTACGAGTTCTAGTAAGTTAGTGGCACGGTGTCCAACACCTAAAAATTGGGCTTTGGTCATCTTACCCTGAATACACGATTCACAAGTTGGATAGGATTCAATGGTGAGATCGGGTATCAAACCATTCCTAACCAATTGGGTAAGGCGTTTAACGCCTATATGACCTAGCCGCATATGCCAAAGTTCAGTATTATTAACAACAGGTAAACTACATTTATTAACTCCAGTATTTAAAATATCTTTTGAAGTTTGCAATGTATAATGACCATGCTTATTTGGACAACAAATGATCTGAATATTACTTTTATCATATAAATACAAAGAACAATTCTTAATATTGATACGATAACCTTCTGTATCAAATACAAAAAGAGATATAATATTAGCTACACATCCAGGTAAAAAATAACAGTCATTTAACAAAAGTGTCCCATTCGACAAAGGGATCTCACATACTCCCACGGCAACAGCATCCACTAAGCCTCCACTCCCGAATCGTAAATGCATATCTCCAGGCTTCAGTTTCCTACTTTCCTTCAGCACATGCAACGAATTACAAATGTGAATGGGACAAGCAGAATCTAAAATCCAGCTTGATGCACAAGCCAAAGATATATCAATTACTGGAAAAATAAATGTACCTGATGTAGATGCTCTCTCCCTCCTCAGCTGGGGAATGTAATCAGGTTAGTTCCTTTTCCAGTGCCCGACCTTGCTGCAGTGATGGCACTTGTCATCATAAGCTCTCTTGGGCTTAGCTATCTTTGCCTGTGGTTGAAGACCGAGACCCTTCTTCTTCTTCCTTTTCTTCTTCTTTCCCTTTGACCAAGTCTGGGAAGAAGCAGAAAGTGAAGTAGGTCTGGGAGGGCGAGTCGGTACTCCCTTCTTGAGGTCTTCTTCCATCGTGAGCAACATCATATGTAGCTCTTGGTAGGTACAGATAATCCCGTTCATGTTGAAGTACATCACGAACTGGCGATAAGAAGTTGGGAGTGAACCAAGAATGACACTCCTATCGAGAATGTCATTCAGAATGAGATTGTGTTGCCTCAATTGATCGATCAAATCGACCATCTGAAGAACATGCGGGCTAACAGCTTGCCCCTCATCCAATCGCGCATGGAATATTTCCATTGCGACCTTGTGAACAACAACTTGTTCTTGGTTCTCAAACGATTGCCTTAATCGTGTCATCATACTATACGCATCTGACATGCCATAGTATTGTTTATTGAGTCCCGGTGAAAGCGAACTTAAGATGTATGATTTAACTTTTAAATCATCATCCTTCCAAGCTTGGAAGACTTCGCGTTCTTTTGGTGTAGGGTCCTCTGCCACAGCAAGGGGCAGTGGACCCTCAAGAACATATCTCAACTTCTCGGAATCGAGGACAATCCTCAAATCCAAATCTCAATCGGTGAAGTTCTCACCGCCCTTGAGTTTGTTCGCATCAAGCATACGCGCAAACTGATTAGTGGATGGTGCCGCCATCGCAAATCTATCATAAAGATCACGAAAAACGGTTAGCAGAAATTAAGCAGTTTCATATAATATCATAAGCATAAACTAGATCATGGATTTTTAATCTAAAAATGCCCCTCCCACTAAATCATGCAATATTGTAATCCCCAAACAGAATATAAAGATTTAATAATTAAATTAAATGCAAATAGTGAAAAGTGGATCCCATGAATATATTTCAGCTCACAGTAGAGGCACGATCTCGCCTACGTATATTCATCAGGTAGACAACTCATTTGTCAATCACTCACTAGTGACTCCTGGGTTTCTGGTCCTGGTCGTTTCTCGTTGTGACTGCTAAGGCAGGCCCACAAGGAGACGTACCAAGGTTAAACTCATCAATGATAAACTCAAGCTACTTGCGTAACCCTGACAGCTAGGGCACGTTCATGATTGCGCTTTCGCTTGAATTTATTTAGTATCTGACATACATCTGGTATAAATAAATCTCTATCGGCTACACCCTCATGAGTCCCTGAAGTCTGCTTCATCGCCAACACTTCCGATCCGTGAACCCGACTGTAATTCTTCCTTGATCGGTTCGAATCTCCGGCTAGTGTCCTCCCACCGGTGATGGTATACATCTGTCTATGCCTCTGTTGTTTCCGGGCCGCCATGGCCCCTTGGTTGATGTAATCATTTAGATAGTCGTTCTGTGCTAGATTTTCCATCTACTCCCGCAGGTCCTTACAACCTTCCGCTGAGTGTCCCCTCATGTTATGATGCACACAATAATATTTCTCACTCTTCTATTCCACTGGATATTTCCTCAGATCGGGCTCCATCAAGAGGCCCTTACCTTGAATTTCCTTGACGATCTGAGCCATCGGCTTGTTCAAAAGTGTGTACCCTGCTCCTCCGGTCACATGATTTAATTGTGTTTGAACCCTCCTTTCCTGTGGTACATTGCTGGGAGGCACTGGTCTGAACTCCCTTTGTCTCGGAGGTGTCTTTCTCACATCTCTGTCCTGTCTCTGGGATAATTCCAGCCTTACAACCTTCTCTTTCTGACTTCCCCCTTCCAGGTGACATTCTCTTCCTCTTCCTTTAATACAAACTTCCTGGCCAACTCCAGGGCAGTGGCGTAATCCGGGATGTCATGCACCCTTAGGTGAGTCCACAACTTCCCCACCATAAGGGCCCCTTTGAGACTTTCCAGTGCTTCCGATGACTCGTACGCCCCGACCTCGAGCACTAAATTGTGGTATCTTTCAATAAAGTTCTTTAGGCGGTCATCATCCCTCTGCTTCATCAACCTCAATTCTCCTACTGTCTTTTTTGGGGCACACGCTCCTTTGAAATGCTGAACGAATGACTTCCTAAGCTGAGAGAAACTTCTGATACTTCCCGGAGTCAAGCTTCTAAACCACAAAATTACAGGCCCACTCAGGGTTAGAGGGAACACCATGCATATGGAATCTCCCACCATTCCTTGGACCTCCATCAGCAAAACAAAACTTTAAATATGGGATTTAGGGTCAGTATGGCCCATGTAGGAGCTTATTGAAGGCATGGTGAACCTCCTAGGAAATTCAGTGGACAAGACTTCTTCTGTGAAAGGAGATTCCGCCTCCCCGTCCCGACTATCTCATTTATCCGCCTTCAAATTATCTTATCACTTCCTCATTTCCTTTCTAAACCAAGCTTTCATATGGTTGTCAATGGCCTCGCGTTGTCTCCCGCGAACCTCTTCACGCTTTCCACTCCGAGCACGACGTGTTCCGTGACCAGATGCCTCTCGATCCCTTCCCCCCGCGTCTTTCATCTTCCCCCCTTTTAGAGAGTGGACTATTACTGGAGGATTCTGGAGCCTGTCTCTCCTCTTCTTCTTCCCGTATTCTTTCCGCCCGCAGAGTTCTTGCTATCACAACTGACCTCACCCTCTGGGGATCCTTCCCTCCGGGTTCATCATATTCGCTTAGGTCTACCACTCTCTTTCCTTCTGTTATCTCGTTTCTCCTCCGACTTGGGCCAGCCTCCAACCTTTCATTATTCACTTTTTTGAACCTTTCCAGCTTCTCCAACATGGCCTTCATGAGGGTCTGGTTCTCCTCCCTATCCTTCCGCATGCTTTCGTCCATTTTTCTCATCCACTCTGTTGTTGAACTTTGCGACGATCTATGGTTCCCATCTTCTGCCATCGTCCTACCACGCAAGTTGCTTTTTGCCCTTTCCCCACAGACGGCGCCAACTGTTGATGGGTGATTTTCATCCCAAGGGCAGTTTCGAGATAACCCTCCCGAGACAATCATTCTTCAACCGTGAATTTGTTTGGTTATGGGAGACCAAAAGCAAATTTGGCAAAAGACAAGATAAACATAAAAAATCGACAAAGAGTGTTTAACGTGGTTCAGCGGAGCTAATCCAGCCTACGTCCACGGGCACAAAGAATATGTGGTTATTTTATTACCAAAACGAGCTGGACCGACCTATTTAGGGACATGTCTAATAGTAACCGAGCTGTTGGTTGTTCTTTGCGTTTCTTACAAGTAGTAATTGAATGAAAGTTTTTCCAACCCCTACAAATGAGATCACCCTCCCCTTATACACTAATGGATATTCAATATTGTTCCCATATCTTTGTGACGCCAGCACTGCAGGTCTGCGGGTTTCCGGTGATTTAACAAGTTCTCTTCCCTAATCTGCCATCGCCGAAAGTAAACCTACCCTCTGATTCCCGTCACATCACATCGTAAACTTAGAAGATTTGGCCAAAAACCTCAAAGAAAAAATTTCCCAAATTGTTCTTGATGATTCAAGGAAGAGAAAGAAAAAATCAAGAAAAAAGGCTAAGGAATTAGAAGATTAAAGGTAATTCTTCAAATCCCTAAACTTAGAAAATTTGTTTCATGTTTCTTGATCATCTTATGAGATCCTAGGGTTTCTTCTTTTTCATAAAATTGGGGCTTTTGGTTTTGGTGGATGGAATTGTAAGTGTTGATGCATGTGTGAAGTGTTTTGGGTGATATTATTGTAATATTTATCCAATTTATTCATTTGATGACATGTTGCCATTCTAGAGTGTTTTGACCACTCTTGTAATGCCTAGAATTGTTCTTGGGTTGTTCATATGTGGTGACTTGATTTGGTGTTTTGATTAATTGATTTAATCTTGAAAAATTGGATTTAAAGCATGAAAAATCTTAATTTTCAGTTTTGGATCACATCTGTGCAAACTGTAAATTTTGTGATTAAAATAATGTGTTATGAATGTATTGGATGTGTTTTGGGAGTTGGAACGATTTCCGGAAAGTGTTTCGGAGTTGAAATAAGCGAAAACGGCAAAAAGCGGCGTTACCGGGTGACTTTTGGGCCAACCGGGTGACGGCTGTCCAAACAGTGAGTTCATCACTGTTCGGGCAGCCCATGAACTGCCCTAACACTATTGGGGCTGACCTGGGCAGTCCCTATAAGTGTTGGGTGGTCGGTTCGGTCAAAAACGTGTTTTAGGCCATTTAGCGGAAAAAAAATATTCGTAAAAGTTTCGCGACGTTTCATATATATTTATATCGTTATTTGATATCGAATAAATAAGTTTAAGTGAAATATTAATAAATTATTCATATTAGATATTGAATAATTTATTCGGTAATTTCGAAAAGGTTTTAAATAACGATTTCGCCCGAACCGCGCTTCCGCTGCGCCCTTCGCCCAAAACCCCAACAACAATGGTATCAGAGCTGGTCTTATGCTTCATCTATTATATTAATCATGCTTGATATATGATATGTAATTTAATTTTAATATTTGCACATGCATATAATCTATATTTTTCTTCACTTTTCAGTTCTACGCTAACGAAAACATAACCGAAATTTAATGGTTAAATTGAGTTATGTTTTCTAAGGTTGAATTGAATTTTTTAGAAAATGATTTAGATTAAAATTCTGCATTTGATGTAGAACATTGCTTCCTTGTGGAAAATCCCGCTTAAAATAAGGTTGTAAAGTAATGTATATTGGATGCATGTTTCTTGGTCCGTCTTGTCAATACGGTTTATGGGTAACTTTCTATGGCTGCATCTGAGATCGTGCCCAAGCAGTGAGGGTGTAGTTGATAGAATTTTATCCATGCCGGTTGTATATTGATACTAGATAAATTCAAGTGAAAGTGGAAATCCTGAACGTGCCAAAGCTGTCAGGACTACATCAGTAGCTTGAGTTTGGCATTGGAAAGTGAAGCCTTGATACGCCTCCTTGTGAACGTGCCAAAGCTATCATAACGAGAAACGGTCAGGGCCAAAATCAGGAGTCACAGTTAGTGTGATTGACAATAAGTTGTCTACCTAATGAATATACATAGGCGAGATAGTGCCAAAGCTGTGAGTCGAAATATATTCATGGGATCATACTCTCACTATGGAATTCGATTTAATTATTGAATTCTCGTTCTCCGTTGGGGATTACGTTATTATGTAAAGTAGTGGGAGACACTGCTGGATTTAAAATCCATAACTAAAGCAGTGTGCAATTTTATGGAAAATACTGCTTTTGTTTTCCTTTATTCTATGTTGTTTATATAATTATACTTCTAATCCACTGCATGTTTATTACATGAATAGGTTTTCTGACTTTACTTATGGTTGCGTTATTCTAGAATAGGTTCTAGAAAGACAGTAGACTTAGATATTGTTAGATTAGTTCAAATCATCGGGAACTGTTGTTCCGATTTTCTTAAAAATCAAGATGGTTAGTGATTTAGTTACTAAGTCACGATAGGTAATCTAAATAGATATCTGTTTTAGGATATAATTGTCTAGATAGAATAGTTTCTTATGCAGTAAGAATTGACTTGAATAAGTTCATGTCTCGAGATTCTTGACTGACATTCAGAAAACCTCATTAGTATTTGTTTATCTTATAATGACATTTCTTGGCTTTAGTGACTTTTAGAAGTCACGTGTCTGACACAGTTTGTTAATCAATCATTTGCAATTGTTGTGAATAATTGAATGCAAATTATAAAGCTTAAGAAATGAGATGCGTATAGTTATGTATAGAGAATATTGATTCTCACAATACGACAACTATAGGTAAGGGATACTAGATCTCCCGTCCAGTTATTTAAAATAATATTTAATAACTGTTTTGATATTTGATATCAGAACTTGTGACTATTGGATAGTTACTTGTTCTATATAAACAGTTGTTACATATTTTAATATGACTAGTAGTGTCATTAATGAAAAGATAAACATTAAGAAAATATTCGGTTAATTAAATAACTTAGAACAGTGTTTTATGATATTTTATCACATAAGTATAAGATGTTTATTCTGTATGGTAAAGGATGGTCTGATACGAGATCACACCATATATCCTTATCCATTTAATGAATATTGTATTCAAAATGTGATTAAATTTCATTTAACCAATGATCGTCATTGGACCACAAATTTATTAAACTAATACATTGGATATATGTAGTTTAATGAATTATAAATTGCCATGGATAGTTTTTCTTTACTCCGTAACTTAGTTAATGAATTTTCATAAGTTAGTTACGTGATTCTAATAGAGAACATGTTGAAAGTCTTGAATTGTTCGAGAACTTTCAATATATTTCTGATGAAACGCGGATAGAATATTTTGAATGATTCAAAGATATTCTATTCAAAGCATTGAAAACTATATTTTAAAATTCATCGCGGGTCTTTGAATTGTTCGAAGATGTTTAATATGATCAAACATATGAATTTAAGGCAATTAGTTCTAAAGTTATTTAATGAATGTAATTCTTACTCAATATTAAACTTCCACGATTCCATCTTGATGGAATTGGTCAGTGGGAGTAATTGAATCTTATATGATTTGATTCGTTGATATTGAGTGTTACCAAATTAGTTTCAATACTCTTGGGGTTATGCTCCAGTTACACTAATTCATCTCTTTAATTAAGGTTTCATTCGTTCATACAGTTACATATATGATATGTATAGTAGAAAATTAGAATCTTGAAAAGTTTGAGATTTGAAACTTTCTTTTGTATAATTGTTATATAATTGAAAGTACTTGCGCCTCGGAGGTACAAGTAAGGTTTATCATTTATTTTATTTGATAGAATATTTTTTCTACGATCTCAAGCAATAAAATTATTTTATTACTTGGTATGTTAACATTTGATGTTGACAATTGTAGAAAAGACTTGACTTATTGAAGTCAAGTGTGAGAATGTCAGAATGATAAACTATAATGGAACTACATAATTAATAAGATGAAAAAACCCTTAGTCAACTTCCATATAGGTCCAATAGGATGTCAAAATCATTTGCGAAGTATTTGATACTTATTGGTTCTGCTGTTTTCTTATCGAAGAAAATTATCCTATAACTTATAGTGGGAGCGATATTTGATATCGATTTCGGAAGTCATCATTGAACCATAGGTCTAAAATTGTTTGTAGCTTACTATAATCAAGTTTTGAACTTGATTAAGCTTTCGTTATGAATAGTTCATAAAATGTGCAAATTGTTTGCGCATCAAAAAGCAAAGTGAGCTTGATAAAGGTTTGACCTTTATAGTATGACAATGAGAAAGGTTATGCTCAGTAGTCTATTGTAGATTTTGAGAATACCTGTCTCTGGTCGCACTAATTGAACAGTTAAAGATCTGTTGGTTAATGTTGATATTAAACTATGTATTTTGGCTAAAGAATGCAAAGTGGCGTTCTTGAGTGATTTCTTCGAATGAGAGATCCGTCGTGATTTATTTGTTTGAAGAGTTCATTCTAGAATGGCCCTAGAGTTTGTATTCTGCTGAGATCACAGTTTGATATACTGGCTTATAGAGCCTATTGTAGACTCATGTGAGCTTTCCGAAAATATGTGTTCTCTAATTTGATACAGTCGGATTGTCTGATTTTATCAAAGCATGGAGAATACTTATTTGATATTAGGGTCAGTGGAAGCATATAAATTTCTTTTTAGTGTTATATATCCTAACGACATTATCATTATTAATGTAATAATGAAATATTTGTGAGGTAAAAGTTTTACCTAAGTCTTATTTTCTCTGTGTTAGCAGTGGGAGTAGTATCCGTTATATTTGATATAAAGTTTTATATATGATATAAAACTAAGAGACTTGTGAGAAACTCTCATTAGTCGTGCATTAGATATGATCTAATAAATGACACAACAAGACTATCTGTATGACAGTTAACATGTCTTTTATGAATATAGTATTCATCTTCGTAAATGATGATTCTTTTGTCGAAAGAGAAATTGATTAGAATGTCTAATCAATCTTATGCATTATAGGATGATAGCATAATGAATACTATATTATGTGCGATTGAAGATATTAATTTAATTGTAATTCTTATTAGTTATTTTGATATGTTGTAGACAATATGATGGTTCTTGAAATATGTTCTTGTTATCTTAGAGATATTAAGAACGAGTTTCTTATTCATGGAGAATTTAGTCTGCAACCATAAGGTCAGATTAGTTTTGATCCTAATTATGACATTAGATGGTCTATGTCATATAAAGTCAGAAAAGATGCAGTGGGAGTGTCACCGTTGATTCTACTAAATTAGTGGAATCAGTTACAACTTTTGAAGTATTGACTTATGAAATTGCATAGTGACCTTATAGATTAGAAGTTTTGATATTAGTGTAGTGTTTGTGGTTGTCGCATAGTATTTGGATTTGATTTCTGAATACATAGACATCTCAACAGCTATAGCACAATACTGATATAACATCTGACTCATATTAATGTGGAATTTGGATTTTGCAAAATATGAATGATGCTGGTTAAGGAAAACGGTTGGGTTTGTTGGACAGGCTCAATTTGTTAAGCGGGCTTACTTGTTGTTGCCTACCTTTTGAGTGCAAGGTGAGCTCTTAAGGGCCATTAGTATGCGATACATATTAAGATGTGTATAGGATATCATGGATTGGCACTAGAGCAAATGGGAGAAATTGTTAGGGTTGGTGCTCAGAGTGCCAATCCGGATCTTATTTATGTCTGATTCATAAATGGGAGAAATTGTTAGGGTTGTTAAGCGGGCTTACTTGTTGTTGCCTACCTTTTGAGTGCAAAGTGAGCTCTTAAGGGCCATTAGTATGCGATACATATTAAGATGTGTATAGGATATCATGGATTGGCACTAGAGCAAATGGGAGAAATTGTTAGGGTTGGTGCTCAGAGTGCCAATCCGGATCTTATTTATGTCCGATTCATAAATACGAGCAATTCCATTTTCAATAATATTACTAATTTAATGGTAGCACCCATTTCTTTTATACACTTATTCGATCTAATTATGATTAGATATCTGATTACAATTAGATCGAAACTAAATCTGGTTTAATGATACGTGTATATTAGTCAAAGACCCTAGGATTTACAATATAGTACGCAGTTACAACGTAGTTTGTAATTGACATTGGGAAGCGCAATATAAGATGTATATCTTTAAATAAAGTTCCTGGTCAAGATTTACTAACACGGGTGGGTTAGTAAAATCCACTAAGACCGATACATGTCGTATACCATGACTTGGTCCGATAGTTTATCCTAGTGAACCATGAGTCTCAGGAGACTCGTATAGATATGTAGGTGTTTATTTGATAAACACTGAACGACTCACTGACGATTTCCTAATAGATGGTACACCAATGTCAATAGGAATCTTCTCGAGTTGAGCGAGCATAGTGGTCCTTCGACTTGAGATACCACAGTAGGATATATGAGTTATCATCCACACTTTGATGGCAGTCACGTCACCGATCTATTTATGATTAGACCTCTGCATGTTCGTTCGGTGTGGACTGATGCTCATGATATCTAGTGCGTATCAAGAGAGGATCCGTCAGTCCTGTGTACAGGGCATAGGCATCCTACACGTGTTTACGATCTAGTAAATCCATGGCCGTAAATTGAAAGTCGACTATATTATACCGAACGGGTTTGACATTTTTATCTATACCCAATGTATAATATGGATAGCCTGTGATGGAGGGATTATACGTATGCAATGACCTCGACTTGTATAGTTTAGCGAGATTATCCGTGGTCATCATAATTCATGAGTGGGTGAATTATGGACACAAAATTGGATTTCGTGACGGATAAACCTAAACTTAGAGAGTCCCATAATATGAAGTGTACTCGTTGAGAACTTGGGCAACGAGATATGAATAATACAGATTATTCATAATACTTCATCGGATTAAATGGGTTAATTCGAATCGTTTGATCGGTTAAACGATAACACATGCATAAGGGCATTTTTGGTCAACCGTAATTAATATGTATTTGTATTTGATAAAAAATTTGATTTGATACATATTAATTATTTATCAAATGAGATTTTGACACATACCATTAATATATGTATTTGTTATTTAATGTAAATAAAATACATATATATAATAATAATTATATTAATTATTTATTTAGATATTTAATTGTTAAATATTTGAATAATTAATTAATAAATTTTTTCATAATTGTTATGAAATATGTTTGATTATCATTTGAACACATGGCATGATTTTATTAAGCTAAATGTGTGTGAATTTGATTGGCCACCAAAAACTTAATATAATTTAATTGGATTAAATTTTTAATTTGACAAAAATGCCCTATAAGGTCGGTAAAATGGATTTCTTAAGTTAAAAAAATTTCATTTTCCCTTCCAACCATATCCATGGCCGAAAACCTCAAAGAAAAAAGTTCCCAAATTGTTCTTGATGATTCAAGGAAGAGAAAGAAGAAAATCAAGAAAAAAGGCTAATGAATTAGAATATTAAAGGTAATTCTTCAAATCCCTAAGCTTGGAAAATTTGTTCCATGTTTCTTGATTATCTTATGAGATCCTAGGGTTTCTTATTTTTCATAAAATTGGGGCTTTTGGTTTTGGTGGATGGAATTGGAAGTGTTGATGCATGTGTGAAGTGTTTTGGGTGATATTATTGTAATATTTATCCAATTTATTCATTTGATGAATTGTTGCCATTCTAGAGTGTTATGAACACTCTAGTAATGCCTAGAATTGTTCTTAGGTTGTTCATATGTGGTGACTTGATTTGGTATTTTGATTAATTGATTTAATCTTGAAAAATTGGATTTAAAGCATTCAAAATCTTAATTTTCGGTTCTGGATCAGATCTGTGCAAACTGGAAATTTTGTTATGAAAAGAATGTGTTATGAATGTATTGGATGTGTTTTGGGAGTTGGAACAATTGTCGAAAGTGTTTCGGAGTTGAAATAAGCGAAAACGGTGAAAAACGGCGTTACCGGGTGACTTTTGAGCCAACCGGGTGACGGCTGTCCAAACACTGAGTTCATCACTGTTCGGGCAGCCCATGAACTGTCCTAACACTATTGGGCCTGACCTGGGCAGTCCCCATAAGTGTTGGGTGGTCGGTTCGGTAAAAAAATGTGTTTTAGGCCATTTTACGGAAAAATATTTTTCGTAAAAGTTTCGCGACGTTTCATGTATATTTATATCGTTATTTGATATCGAATAAATAGGTTTAAGTGAAATATGAATAAATTATTCATATTAGATATTGAATAATTTATTCAGTAATTTGAAAAAAGTTTTAAATTACGATTTCGCCTGAACCGCGCTTCCGCTGCGCCCTTCGCCCTAAACCCCAACAATATGATCATTTTTGCTAGCAACATAGATTATCTTTGTATATATTCCATAACTATGGTAGAACGTGAAGAAACCTAATTATAGGAAACATAATTATCTTTAAAGACATGAAGGCATCAGTTAACAATGGATTGATGATACACTCAATAAGGTCATTAAATGAGTTATATTATAAAAAATGATGTGAAAAGGGCCTAACCATGGAGGATGTTAGTATAACCAAAGACTCGGAAGTACCATGAATCAGAAAACAAGATAAGATAAGTAAGAAAGGTATGTGTAGTAGGACACTATTTACGAATATTATTGGAAGAACTGCATTTTAAGTAATACAGTCTTTTAGATAAATTATTCTTACTTTAAGTACCGAAGTTGCATAATATATTCAACAGTAAGAAATAAACCTTGCCATTCAACCGAGTGTATACAATGTTACCTATTAGTCGGAGCATCAAAGAGTACATGTGGAGTCAAAAGGCGAAATACTTTAAGCATGCCTAAAACACAAGGAAACTAAAGTTATTAATCATGATTAGTAGAATAGGAGATAGAAAGGAAATAACAGGAATGAATGGAATATGAAACGACATTAGAATAACATGGATCATATAAAAGTCATGATAAGACGACGCTTAGGCGATAAGTGTTACGAGAACTGCACACTGAGGAATAAATGGTGTAATAAAGGATAAGCCTCATTCAATAGTTAGTATGTCAGACTTAATTACCACACGAGACAAAGGGTTGATAAAGGGACTTCAAAGGACCAAAAGGTTAGCGGAGTCAGAACATGTGTCCATGCAATAGTCAAATAGAGTGTACTAAGAAAAGAGATCCTCAAGAATCATAATTTTGAGCTATTGAATAGAAAATCAGAAGATTAGTTAAGGAAAATAAGGGTAGCAGAGACATCGGATACTAGAATCAAGATGGACCTGATAGTTGGACCATAGAAGGGGATTCGAGGACGAATCCTATTTACGGGAGGAGAAAATATAACACTCAGTAATCTTGACAACTTTTATGCTATGGAAGGTCTGATACATGATATAAACCATGTTCAAGTATGCATATGCTCTCGAAATTAATTTACGGGTATTCGATAATTTCCTTATAGTTCCGATACGGAATTTAGCCAAGAATGTAACTCGAACAGTCCTTGATAATTCAGGCATAACATTCTCATACGATCTCCATTTTTTATGAATTTTATATCTTCGGAAAGCTAAGACGTATATCTACAACTTTGATGTCAAATATTTTCCCAAATTTTGAGGGGAATTGGGTCGAATTTGGCCATTTATCTAGGGTATGTGCACAGTGACGTGAATGAAGAGTAAAAAAGGAAATTTCCACTTTGATTCATAAGCCCAAAATCTTTCTCATTTGGGTCCAATAATTATAAGTGACCCAATAAACTTAAGATATCTCTCAAACCCCCTAGAATTCTCTAGAAAGAACCAATTAATTCAAGAAGGAAAATATGAAATCATTGGCCCTAGTATAAAAAGGTCACTATTCTTTCATCCAAATTTGTGCATGATCATGTAGCCTCTGATGGAGCGGGTTGCAGCTCCCCCTGCTTAACATTACCTTCCTCATCTGGTTCTGCTTCTGGCATATAATGCACCTCATCATTATTTATGGCCACTCGTGTTGGTGCTTGGGTTGTGTCTGGATTTACATCGATTTTGTCGGCACTGGAATTAGAAGATATCTTGGGCTTTTCAATCTCTTCTATTGTTTGGTCTTCAAGAAACACTACATATTTGCTTCTGATGACCTTCTTTTCCTTCGGGTCCCATAGCTTGTATCCAGATTCCTCGTCTCCATAACCTATGAAGATGCATGGAGTAGTCCTTGCATCGAGTTTCTGCCTGAGCTCCTTGGATACGTGTGCAAAGGCTAAACAACCGAATGTTCTAAGGTGAGAATATGAGGGATTCTTACCTGACCACACTTTCTCCGAAATTTCAAAATTCAACGGTACAGATGGTGATATGTTGATCAGGTAGCAGGCGGCACGAACAGCTTCTCCCTAGAATGGCTTTGGCAGCTTAGCCATACCGATCATGCTTCTGTCTTTCTCCATAATGGTGCGGTTTATTCTTTCAGCAACACCATCATGTTGTTAGGTGCGTGGAACAGTCATTTCATGTCGAATCTCATGACTTCCGCTATAGACATCGAACTCTCTGGAAGTGTACTCGCCTTCATTATCTGTGCGAAGGTACTTCAGTTTCTTTCCTATTTCACGCTCGACCATGGCATGAGATAATTTGAAATAATCCAGGACCTGATCTTTTATTTTCAGAAAAAACACCCATACCTTCCGAGAAGCATCATCAATGAAAGTTAGAAAGTATTTATTATTATCTAGTGAATTAACCTCCAATGGATCACAAACATCAGAGTACACTAGACTAAGCAACTCTGATCTTCTCGTAGAAGAGAAATTAAAGGAGACTCTATGTTGCTTACCAAATAGACATTGATTGCAAGGACCTAGAGCAGCATTCTTGGAGACAATGATTAGATCTTTCTTTGTCAAGGTAGACAACCCTCTTTCACTCATGTGACCGAGTCTCTGGTGCAACAGATTTTGAGAAGCCTTATGTTCAGCTACACTGAGGCTTTCTGCACATATCTTCACATGAGTCTTGTATAAAGTGCCATAAATATGTCCTCAGGCGATGACCATGGTGCCTTTTATCATTCTCCAAGTTTCATTACTAAAGTGGCTAGCATAGCCCTGTTTGTCAAGGCTACCCCCGAGAGCAGATTGAGCCGAAGTTTTGGAATATATCTCACCCCCTTCAGAGTTATTTTATACCATGCATTTTTCCGCAATTGAATTTCACCAATTCCCACTATCTGAGAAGAACTGGTATTTCTCATCTTCACTGCTCCAAAGTCTCATG
This sequence comes from Zanthoxylum bungeanum, assembly GCA_019454045.1. Lineage (NCBI taxonomy): Eukaryota > Viridiplantae > Streptophyta > Magnoliopsida > Sapindales > Rutaceae > Zanthoxylum > Zanthoxylum bungeanum. The sequence goes on from SKCR01035190.1 coordinate 26,623, forward strand.
CTTTGGATGTTGTGAAGAAATCCGTGTGAGGGGTGACGTGGTAGGATGTTGCAGTATCTACTACCCACTCAACATCTTGAGTTACGGTGTGAAGGCATGCTTCTTCCTATTCGGAGCAGATAGCAACATCTCCTAAGGTAACTATTAGTGTCTCCGCATCATTGTTCTTCGGCTGGGGATTGCCTTGACCCTGCTCTCATTGCAGCTTTGAGTAATTCTTCTTTAAGTGGCCTTTTATGCCACAGTGGTAGCACTTGTATGCAGGCTTTCTCCCGTTTGTGGATTTACCTATGCTTTTACTTCTACCACTCCATCTACCTCGATTTTTATCTTGTTGTCTTCCTTGATTCTCTGTGACACAGTGGTAGCACTTGTATGCAGGCTTTCTCCCGTTTATTGTCTTCATGGAGCTGAATTACTAAGAGTAACCACCAATGTTTCTCAGTTATCAGGAAGAGAATTGAGTAGTAAGAGGGCTTAAATTACATCTCACAGTTTCATGTCTACTGCAGACAACTGGTTCACCGGGCTCTACATCTCACAGTAGTAACCACCAATGTGCACATGTAGAGGATTGGAGGGACAGCGATACGTAACGTCCCCAAATCCTAGTTCATGACTAGGGATGACAGATGCCTGATGAGCGGAAAATATATCAATATTTATCGCCCCTTTTACTTAATATTTTGTTTAGTTTCTCGGGTTTGATGAACATTTTGATGTGTTTTAGTTTATTTTACAGATAAAATAATATTGGGACACAATGAAATCATTTAGGACGAAATGTGGGTCAAATAAGGGCAAAAATTGGACTTGACATATTAATTTTGGAGATTGGAAACTTGAAAGGGCGTTTTAACGAAGTGCAGTTTTGGAAATTCCAATTTTGCGCATCTATCGTATTCTTCGCATAACTTTTTACTCCAATATCGGATTGAGCTGATTCAAGTTCCAGATTAAAGAAGACTCAATGATATACAACTTTGAAAGACAAAATAATTTCGAATTCTGAAGATTTCATGCCCGAAATTGATGAATCATTCAGAAGTGTTGTTGTGTGTAATTATTAAAGTCATTTTCAAAGAAAAAAATAAATTAATAAATAAATAATAAAAATTATCAAATCACCACCAAACATGAAAAGAAATTATTGGAGCAATTAATAATGGATTTGGTGGAGCAATTATTAGAGCAATTAGTGGAGCAATTAATAATGGATTTGGTGGATGATTTGATGGAGGCAAAATTTTGCCGATAAATACCAAGCCATTTCATTTGTAAATTCATACTTTCTTCTAAGGAATTCCTTAAGAATACTAAGAAGATTGTATCTTGTTTGTTTATTTACAGCTTTCAGTAATTAATTTCCGCTTTCGCACTTTCTTTTCTTTACTTTTCAGTTTTTACTTTCCGTAATTTACTTTTACGCATAGTACTTTTCTTTCTTTAATTTTCAGCTTTTACTTTTCAGTAATGAGGAGGTAACTCCCCTTTGCTGAGGTAAAAGATAAAACTTTTATTACTAATATTTAGATTAATCTCCCTTAATTATAATATATAAACAAGTTAAAACCTGACTTAACGAGGATACCGCCATATTGGTCGGTTGGTAATTATTTAAATTGGTTTTAACCTGACTAAACTGGATACCGCCTGATTGGTCGGTTGGTAATTAATTATTAATTTGACTTAATCTGGATACCGTCTATATGGCTGGTTGGTAATTATCATACAAAGTTAATATATTATATTAAGGGAGATATCTAAAATAGAATAATAAAAGTGGATCCTTTTACCTCAGCATTTTCTTTTATTGTACTTTTACTTTATTTAATTTTCAGCAATTTACTTTTCAGCATTTTACTTTCAGCAATTTACTTTTCAGCAATTTACTTTTCAGCATTTTACTTTTCAGTAATTTACTTTCAACATTTACTTTTCAGCATTTAATTTTTCAGTATTTAATTTCAGCATTTTACTTTCCGTCATTTACTTTCAGCAATTTACTTTTCAGCATTTTACTTTATGTCTTTTATTTTTAAGTTTTTACTAGCCCTAATTATGTGTTGTAACTAAGTTAGTTATCTGGATTGTGATGAATTCTAATATCATCGGTTTATAAGGGGTTATTTTATAGTTTGGGTAATTTAAAGGTTTACTTATTAAGTCTTAAGCTTAATGCGTCTTGTTAATTGGCCATTAATAAGATTGATCTGGTAAATCTAAAATAAATTTGACAAAGGAATTTTAGGTTTGAGCCTTAGACTTAATAGCCCACGATCTTCCTTGAGGATAGATAACCATTTAATAGATTTCCTTACAGGATAGACATATACCTTTCGGGCGGGGGTAGCCATAATTGGAACTTAAACTTAATGAATCCAGGTAATTTGGTTGACATAGACATATGGTTCAATTGGGTTATACTGGGTATTTGCGTCTGACCATCGACAGAGGCTTTCACATAATTTAGTGTTCCAGGTTAGTAAACCGATTTATTACACAAACATGAAATAACCACTTCATCTTTTAAAAGATATTAGAAAGATTCACAACCCTAGATAGTTTCTTAATATTGAATTTTCTTAAACCTACTTTCGTGCAATTTTATTTACTTGTTTTTAAATTTAGAATCATCACCATTTCAAATCAATCAAACAACCTGTTAGATACTTGTAATCATTTGACCTCATAAAAATTAATAGATTAGGTATTAAGTCCTCGTGGGATCGAAACTTTTTATACTACTTGAACGATACGTGCGCTTGCATTATACGCGTGTGATTACGCACCGGTCAATGCCCCTAGATCCTAGTTTCAGAGCTTGAAGGGTAGCATAGATCCGCACCCCCAGTTCTAGTTCAGTGGCTTGGGGGACGGAGATACGTAACGCTCCAAGACCACTAGTTTCAGGGACAGTAGTGGCATGCTTTGGGGGACGGCGATACGTAACGCCCCTATACGTCAAGTTTTTCAGAAACAGATCAATTTTCAGAGATCAGATTTTAGAAACAGTTTTCAGAAAATAGACATTTCATAAATAGATTTTAGAATAGATCTTTCAGATACAAGTTTACAGAACCAGAATTTCAAAAGCAGATTTCAGAAAGATAAGTTTTATAAAAGAGATTTCAGACAAGGTTTTTCAGAAAAAGAGTTTTCGTATAAAATTATTTTAGAATTCTGGTTTAGAATTCAAATATTTATATAACAGTATTTCAGTTTTTGTCCACTCACTTAGATCGTACAACGGTCTAACCCCCCACTCCCAGTTTTCTATTTTTGCAGGGATTTTCTGAGGACGAGCTCGGGAGGATAGATACTGATGCAGTCACTAGGTTATGGAGTCCTACAGTTCAAGTCAGAAAGAGTGAGAGTCCAGTCAGAGTCATTTAAAAGTTATGTATTAATCATGGGTTATGCAATAGTCATTGTAAGTAAGTGTTATTAAGTATACAGTTAATAATATTGAATTTGTATTTCATGTTGTCAAGTTTGGGCATTGGTCCTATAAATAAGATTTTGATTGAGAAAAGAGTAATAGTGTAGTTTATAGTTCGAAAGACAGAGGCTCAGGGGAATAATACAGCTTATTTCCTGCCGGTAGCATCTACCAGATCGGGGATGTTACACCGATCCACTGCCTAATCTGACCCAGAGTTCTGTTATTGAGTTTATTAAAGTCATACTCTTTAACAGATTCTGGTCTCACTCTCTTCATTTCGATAATATCGAAAAAATATTTATAGTGTAAATAATCTATCATTCGAGGCCTCCAGAAGAAGTAATTGGTTGCTGTCAGCTTGATCATCGCACCAGAATAGGAATCTTCCATTTCCATTTTAAGTTTAAAGTTTAAAATAAAAATAGGACACAATCGGGGCTGATTTTCATAAATCGGAGGTCATTGTTGCGTCTGGAATGATCGAACATGGTGGATTAGATACTTCGTTGGTCCAAATCCGACACAAGGGCCTATTTGTAATTTTCTAAATTTTCTAGGACTAATATATAAACTTCATAGACTTCAGGGGGCTCAATGAAATTTACCAGGTATGCTGATGTGGCAAGTGATGTGGCTGCTGACTGGACCGATTACTGATGTGACAGGCGATGTGGCGCTGATGTGGCAGATGACGTGACTGCTAACTTGTCTGACACGTGGCTGTTGAGGTGTTGGCTGACTGGACTTTTGAGTTGACATGGCTGTTGACGTGTCGTTGATGTGGCTGCTGACTCGACGATGAGGCGGATGCTGACTGGTCGCTGACGTAGTGCTGGCGTGGCTGCTGATGTGGTCATCTTCAACCTCCAACAGCGCGTGGGCAGGCGCGTGCGGCTTCCATGGACCTCCGTTCGATCGCTAGAAAATATCACCGAGCTCGTCTCGACGTGAACTAGCTGATGGTATGCTCCAAATTAATTTTTGACCACTTTCCCGAAACTCGAATTTTTCGAACCGAGTTTCGTTCTTCGGTTTTACAACCCCAATGTATAACCAAAGCTACTGATACTACTTGTTGTGATTCTCTGATCACTATAGTGTTTTTTAGGGAAAACCGAATTTATTACTATAAGAATATAACTTTATAAGTGTTTAAACTCTTTATAAAAAAAAAACATCACTTCTAACACTCTCTAAGCTCTCTTAACATGGAACTTCATGTTTTTGGGATGAATTAAGCTCACAAATGAGCTCCTTATTTATAGTAAAATGTGTGACTCAAAAGTCAACAAAAATCCAAATGCACATAAAATTTTATTTGAAGGCTTGCACCATATTTCAAAACTCCACCTAAAGTGCATTGGAGGCCTGTGTAAAGATGGTGATGATACACATATAACTGGATTCACTGCACTAAAGGGGATGGAAATTAATTATACCAAAATGTTATTTTCCAGTAAGACTGGTGCTGATAAAAGAAACATGTTACACTTCCTAAATAGCATCTCAACTCATAAAATTTGAAATGAAGTGACATTCATTCATGAAATGATATAATAAAGTGATAGAAGTTTGAGGTTCCACTTTGCTCACATGGATATTGTGGAAATTGAGTTGTCATCATATTATAATTATTTTTAAAAAAAAAATCACAAGATTACTAAAATTCTAATATAAAAAAATAATGCCACATAAATTCTTCAAAAATAACATTGTTTCACATTTATATATATTGGGAAAAAATTCCTACTTTGACGATTTATGGCATAATCTATTTAAAAATATATTTTAATTTAGAAAATTAGATTCTAAATTAAATGGAAAATTATTCAATTTCCACCCCAACTTAAGGAAAAATTTGGAAAAATCATAATTTTTAGAAATTAACAATTTTCACCTAATATTGTAAAAGTGTATAATTTTGAATTAAAGTTGTAAAAAAATATATCAATTTTCGCTCGAATCTTTTTCTCAAAAAAAAAATATAAAATTAATATACTTTTAAAATTTCAGGTGAAAAATTGATAATTTAAAAAATATTGTGATGTTTCTGAATTTTCAACTAAATTCAACTGAAAATGTGAGAATTTCCCAAATTATAAATGAAAAGATGACGTACTACACTACTAGTCGTTACGTTCAAAAAGTATATTCTCCCCTCGCATAATCAGAATCCTGAAAAGTCAAGTTATAGCTGTTCAAAAAGACAGCACGAAAATAATATATTATTGCTTTGAAAACCAAAAAAGGGACGTAAGCAATTTTGCTGTAATACGACCGTTAGACGTGCAAAATCTACAATAATGCATTCTAAATACTGAAACGACTCTTGAAATCTGATCATTCAAATATGGTGGCTAACATGTCCTTTACTACGATTCCAGGCCCTCTTTCACCGTACAAAAGTTTATGCCTAACGAAAAAATTCTCATGAAATTAGAGTCTGATAGGTTAAGAACGGATAAAGAAATTATTTTTTATGGGAATAAAATTTTCTCCTCATATTTGAGTGAGAACAAATATTTCAATCTTTAATAGACGTAGAATTATGAATGTGTTATAAAATATTTATATTCAGTATCCCAGTAAATTTCAGATTATATATCTATAAATTTATATTATACTCCAAAAAAAAAAATAATAATAATGGGTAAAATTTCTCATTTCTCACTACTAACAAAATTGGGAGGAAAACAAAATAAGTAAAATAATATTTGAAGGAACAGAAATTGAGTTTACACACCAAAATGGAAATAAAATAAAAATATAATTATGCATGAAAGACAGACCAGCAAGCTATCCTTCAAGACACATCTGTACAACAAGAAACTCCCCCCCTCTCTTCTTTGTATGCAAAGAGAAGAAAGCAGTAAAACCAACTGCAGAGCTTCACGTCCGGCATTGCAAATCGGCTATTTTACTAATTCAGTTCCTCTCTTGCTCGCAGGAAACTTTTCAATAAACAAAATTTCAAAATGTTATGTATCATCATCATGGTTATCAAAAGCTTTAAATCTGATATGGAAGGCAATATAGTCACCCGGATTGGTCATTTGTTTGTCAGTCCTATCCATGAGTAGTCTCAGATATATGGCTCTCAGATTCTCTGACTTTGCTTTCAATTTCAGTTGATTCCTTCAAGGATTCAATTTCCATACTCGCTGTGTGGCTCTTTCTGTTCCTCCGATCCTGTAATCAGATTTGACAAGTATTATAATCACTCCCTTCCTAACAGAATTTTAAGTATGATAACCATAGTACCAGACGGAAATATAATATCTTTCATCAACAGATTATTCAATTTCCATAAATATGGAAAGCGTCTAGATTATTTTCATTGAAAAGAGAAAACAGAGAAAGGAAAATACATGAAAGCCAGAGCTAAACTGGGCGTCATTCTTAAAACCATAATAATTTTAGGAATTTCATAGACTGGGTGGTGTTCAACAACACAGCTCCGAAATTTATCATGACAGTTATTGTAGTGGTTACTATTTATGTGCTCGTTACATTGAGAGCTGTCTTGGAGATTGTAATCAGACCATAATAGTCATAACCCAACAGTCCGGTTATGCACAATGCATCAATAGTTGCCAATAGAACATTCAACTTAAGTCATTAGCAGTATCAAAGTTATTAGATATATAAAAATAATTATATGATTCTCAAGCAAACCAGAATATAAATGTACTCTTATCAACATTCAGCTTATTTGTCCGAATGTAGATCACCAAAAACAAAACGCAAGCACTCAATCAAACTTTAAGAGGAACTCAAAGAAAAAAACGCAGGAGGTTCAGACAGGTAAAACAACTATGATCAATTATGGGAAATATAATACTCATACCTCGCGGAATGGGTATTCATCAGCTTCAAGCATCCTTACAACTTGACTCATTTTGGGTCTCTTCTCTGAATCAGGATCAACACACCTGAGTGCAACTAGAAGTGAACGCTTTAATGCTCGTGTTGCGGGTTTGACTTCAAGATGTGGATCCACAACTTCCTCGGCTCTCCTTGTCCCCACCATCATCTTCAGCCACTCAACAAGATTGACCTGATATGAGAATATGGAGTGCTTAATAGATATTCTTACACAAAAAACTCCAATTACAAACTTCATAAGCAGGAAGGAACCATGGACAAAAACACGAATTCAGTATCTTTAGTCAATAAACTGAAGAATTTCATACCTCACTAGCAGGCCGGCCATAGTCCACAGGGTCCCTTCCTGTAACTGCTTCTAGAAGTAGGACCCCAAAGCTGTAAATGTCACTCTTCTCATTTAATAAGCCAGTATTAGCATATTCAGGTGCCACATAACTGAAATTTACAAAAGGAATTTCCCATCAGCAAGTACTTGGCAACATTAACAGATTATTAAGTAGGAGAATAGGAAAGAGCTTGTACCCAAACGTTCCCATGACTCGGGTCGTGATATGACTCTCTCCTGAATCCAAGAGCTTTGCCAAGCCAAAATCAGATACCTTGGCATTAAACTCATCATCTATCAAGATGTTGCTTGATTTTATGTCCCGGTGAACTACTTTTGGCTCAATTGATTCGTGCAAGTATGCAAGACTGCATCCCAAAGCCATTTAGTTTTCTAGTTTTGTTCAGACTCGAAAAAGAAAAAGAAAAAAAATGATGTACCAAGAATTTCAGATCTGTCATCAATTATAAACCTCAACAAATTTGGAATTGGAGAAGTTCTAATATTAACACATCATATAATGCAACAAATTTTAGCATTGCAGAAGAACTTGGGATTTTGAATTGCCATATGAAACTACTTTGAGTTAGAAGATGAACTTACGCCTTGGCAGTACCAACAATAACCTTCATGCGGGCCTCCCAAGTGAGGGTACCATGGTGACGCATTGCCCCATGCAACCATTGTTCTAAATTTCCGTTGTTCACATATTCATACACCAGCATCCTGCACATATAAGGAAAAGATGGATAACGTTAATATGGGAAGGAACAAATAATTAATCAATGAACAGCCGCTGAATCACACCTGTGAACTCCTTCTATGCAATAGCCCAAAAGTCGCACTAGATTCTTATGTCGAACATGACCAATGGCTTCCACTTCAACCCTAAATTCTTTCTCTGCTTGTCCCCTACATGCCAATTCAATACTCAATTACCAATGACATCAAATCAAATAAAGCATCAGGAAAGCAAGATAAGGTGCCTTTAAAGTATCCTTACAGGTTATTAAGAAGCTTCTTCACTGCTACCTCAGTTCCATTAATCAATCTACCCTTGTAAACAACTCCATATCCACCCTCACCAAGAACATTCTCTGCTGAGAAACGATTTGTTGCAATTTCAAGATCCCTAAGAGTAAACCAGTGGCCCCAACCGAGATGCGAAATTTCTGGCAAACCAATTAAGGGAGAGGCTGTCACTAGTCCTCCATAAGACAATGAAGAATGCTTATGACCAGTACCAGAGCTTCCTTCTTCCCCTGATTGTGAACTACATGCTCTCTCCTGATGATATAAAGAGCTGCATTGACTGATATTGTCAGGATCACTCATTTTACTCATCTCCAAATGAACAAGCACTTTATCCGAATTCTTGTCACTTGATTTATCATGAACTGAGAGAAACACGCTTTCATGGTGATCACTGAAATTCTGACCCCCAAGTCTGTCAACCTTGATATCTTTTGAGACATTTGGAATTTGGGTTAGGGTGAACTTGTCAAGTGGTCTTCTAGATTTCCTCCGAAACGAGACCCACACAGATAAGATACAAAGAATCAAAACTATAAAAGCACCAACTGATATACCAATCAAAACCCATAGTTTAAGACCCAAAAATGATGTCTTCTTCGATAATTCCATATTTAAGGATCCCTCAGATGACATCTCTGATTTTTCTAGATAGTAGTAATCAAAATTGTATGCAGTCCTCTTCTGGTACCAATAAATCAACACATTCCCCCCTGAATATAAGAAATATATCATGAAACCTTATACATACAAAAAGACTAACACCTCTCATTCGAACTTGCAAAATGCAAATTTACAAATTAGAAGAAATATGATTCGGCATAAGCTAAGTACATTTAAAGCATGTTTATCCTAATCCAACACTCAAATCTCATGGATGAAAAAAGTAAGAAAATACATTAATTCAGTCTCTATGATTTGAATAAGATTCTTGGCTTACACTGCACCTATAAAAAAATATAATGGAAAAAGAAGAAAAAAGGGAAAAGATTAGAAAAAGAGAATCTGATACCAAATTTAATGTGGTTCAATTAAAATCCAAATGCTTTTGGAGGCTTTTGACAAATCATAATGAAAAATTAAAACAATAATATCTCTAAAATTCAACTCATTCCATTCATAGTTAATGCCTAATCAGCCTCATTCAACACAAAAAACCAAAACTGAGAGCAAAAGGAACATATATATATATATATATATATATATATATATATATATATAACATCACTTATTATCCAAGCAAATGTCAGAAAAAGAGAAATGTAAATGCTCCAAAAAAAAAAAAAAAAAGGAGGAAAGCATTTTACCACAGAAGCAAGGAAAGGGCTGCTTCCAGAGACACAATGAGCATAGATAGGCCAATGTAGTAGACCGCAAATAACACAAACCCTCGAAACCCCGGAAAAAAAAAATGGAACAGTTTTGGCAAATTTTAGAGGAGTGATTTACAAGTACAGGGCTTTGCTAAGCTTAATTGCTTGTGGCCTCAAGTGGGCCACCAAAAAAAATAAAAAATAAAAATAAAAAACCAATCAAAGAATGATAAAAATAAAATGGGAAGCAAAGCATAAGGCTAGATAAAAATCCAATCTTTGAAGGGAAAAAGAAGAGGTGGGTGAAATGGTTGGTGGGTCTTTGATTGGGGGACCTCAAACTCAAAGAGAAAGCTGGAAAAAGGGAAGCTTGGTTTGCAATGGAGGAAACCAAAGAAAGAGAAAGAAAAACAGTAAAGGGAAAGCAAAAATGAAATGAACAGAGGTGGTGGCACTTATTATAGCTAGGCAAGAAATATATTGAAAAACACAACTGTAAAGTTAAAACAAAATGATTGAGAATTATTATTACATATATTATTGAGTCAACTCAACTTAAGAGGAGGGGAAGTACAAATCTAAGTTTTCCCTTTAGAGATCTACTTACCAAATTGTACTTACTTTCTTAAAAAAATTTAGGTTTGGGTAATTTTGAGTGTTTGGGTTTGTTTTAGTTCGGTTCAATTTAAATATTTATTCGACTTTTGTGATTTGTATAATATGTTGTTGATGATTATTTTTCGTTTCAATTATAATTTGGGAAATTGACCCTTCGAACAAACCTCGTTTAAGTAGTGAATTTATTTAATTAGTAGGGAATCCAAAATAAACTTAGCAAACAAACAAGAAAAATCACAAAAGATTTACGTGGTTTGGGAGAGAGTAGCTCCAACTTACATCCACGGAAGAAAATGAAGTGTTTATATTACAAATCGAGGTCAAGGCCGACCTGAAATACGAGTGGTGTGGTGAACTTATAAAAAGTATAAAACACCCCGGGTCTTAAAACTAGCTCGTTACAAATCTCTCAAGTGATCGGGTACTGACCAACTTTCTCTCTCTATCACTAGTTTAGAAACTCTTACTTTTTTACAAGTAGTGGGATGCGAAAATTGCTAATCCTTGAATTTGAATCTTCAACTCCTTTATATAGGCTCCCAAATATACTATTCTATCAACCCATGATGTCAGCTAATGCCACTCTGTCATCATACCCTTTTTCTCAACCACTCAGCAGACAATTGCTCTGGCATCTGACTCAATTCCATCTGTCCGCAGAGAAACCTATCATTATCACCTTTTAGCCACTGCTACACGCTTTGTTAACGTGACAACATGTGTTCAACCACTCCACTATTGTTCCGTCTTGTAGAGTCTCTTCCCAAGGAGAGTCGTTGACTTACTCTGTCACCTTAGCCTTCTAGAAGCTCAAACTTTCAAGTAGGGCATGCGTCATATGCCTTTAGACACAAAAATATCATGTGGTCTCAGCTCTGTTCCTCGGGTCGGTATGCCGAGATGAATGATGCTTTATCAAATCTTCCTGACTTCTTCAACCAGGTCAGGTCGGTAAGCATAGACCACCTCGGGTCGGCTTCCACAAACATTCAAATGATACCATAACTGATACTTCCTTTTCAGGTCAGATTGGGGATACCTACTTGTCTCATCACCAACAAGTTTTGTCCTCGGAAAAACTCCTTCACATAACAGGGTCGGGTCCCGTCTGACTTCAGCCTCTCTAGGCCCTTGGATCCTCGTTATTCTCTTTTGGCCAAGTACCAAACCTCATTCTACCATTCCTCGGTATTTAAATTTTCTCGGGGTGAAAAATATCATCAACAATATGTATAAAAAGATTTAAACTTGTGGATTGTAGATGGAATTAATTGAATCGATTTAGTTTGTGATTCGAGATGTATTTAAATGTCTATTTTAATAAAATTTAATAATCACAATAAAAAATTAAATTTCATTTTGTGAAATTGGTTAAAAAAAAAAAACTATCCAACATTATCTAATATACACGATTTATATCATTTGTCTAAAACAACTGTAATATATTTATCATTTCATTTTGAAATTGGTATGTACAACTTCCATGTATGTGATTACAAAATACCAAGAAAAATTGTTAATTTAAATTTTAAATATGTATGTGCTTCAATTTTTCTGAGACATGCTTATTTTCCTTCTTTCGTATTTGACTAAGCTTGATTGTTCTTATTATGGTTTGACAAACAATGGACAGTGTTATCTTGAGTAATTTTGTGTATCTTGTACTTTTACAGAATAAAAATTTAATAATCATAAATACATATCCAAAAGTCAGGCCTTAATCAATGCTCATTTTGAAAAATATTAGTAAATGATATTTTGTATGGCATGTTAATAAAAAAACAAAAACAAAACAAAAAGTGACCTTTAATGTAGGGAAAAAAAACAATATGCACTTGATATATATAATAATGTTCATCACATTGAAAATGTTTAATCCAAAATTTCAGTTATAATTATGTTAAAACTCAATGTATTTTTTATCCAAAAAAAAAAAAAAAATTAAAAATTAAAACGCAATATATTTTGTGTGATCTATAAGAAATTATTGGCTACGTATTTCTTATAACTAGAAATTTATAAAATCTACAAAACTATTATTCATTAATTTATTACTTTTTTTTTTAATTTTTTTTCAATTATTTTTTGTTGGCAACTCAATTCACTTCTTATGATGTCAGCAGGTTCGAATCTCATATATATTATTTCCATACAAGAGATTCGACACCCATATATTTAATGCATTAGTAAAACCTATTAAAAACTAGAGGAATAACAAATTAAAATTTAGATCCCTTTCTTATAACAAGAAATTTTTAATATAATTACCAACCATTAATGGGAATATTATAAAGATTACCTACTTGAAATATTTATACTTTATTTGCATCATTTTTAACAATTGATAAATGTAGAATTTCACTTTAATATATTAACCAAAAAATAATAATTATTAGTTACATGGTGGTGTTCTCTATACATGATAATTTAAGATTTGTGTTTGGTATGGGTGGGTGGCATGCATGTTGATATTGCTTTTATTTTTAATTAATCCGGCTACCAATAAGAAATATAATTAATATTTGGTTATTGTAAATTAAGTTGTTAAATGACTTAGCACTCTGACCAAGCCAACAAAAACAAAATTATAGTTCCAACGGTCATTAAGGGTAATTATGTCAAATCCATTTTGACTAAACCTGACCTTAAATATTTAATAATTGATTCTTTAATGTGAAAAATAACAAATAATAAGTCTAAAAGCTTTTTTTTTTTTTTAAATAAATAAATAAATAAAAGGAGAAAAGAGAGGGCCTTTTTTTTTTCCCTTGAATATCATAATGGAATGGAACTATGGAAGCAGATAAAGTCTCCAATTGGAGGCTTTGATTAGAAGCATAACTTGATATTAAATTATAGGAAAAACCCACCTTGAGGTCCTTGTACTCTCAATGTTTTTTACATTGCACCCTTTACTAAATTTTCTACACATTGCACCCTTGTACTTTCACTATTTTTACATTGCCCCCCTGTACTAATTTTCTACACATTGACACCCTTGCACTCTCAAAAAATGACATTTCACCCTTATTTTAACGGCAAGTTAACAGAGTTGAGAATATTCTGACATCACCCATCCTTATTTGTGTCATATCTGCCTGGTTTAGGAAGAATCACCTATGCTAAAAAGAGAAGAGTTAAAAAAATGGGTGTTTGCTATAAATGTGCACGCATGACATGTAATACTCGTTGTCGTTCTTTAGAAATGATGTCTGATAACCGTGAAGCATCTTTGTTTGTTTTTTGTTGTTCATTAATAACACTCCAAGATCGTAGTTTTGATCTAGTTTTTACAATAAATTAGTTGGATTTTGAATGTATCAGAAGAGGCATAATATAGTTATGCGCCCTAGTATAACTTCAAAGTAAAAAAATTTGCTCGGTCCAATCCGAAATAAGGGTGGGTGATGTCAGAATATTTCTCAACTCTGTTAACTTGCCGTTAAAATAAGGGTGAAATGTCAATTTTTTGAGAGTGCAGGGGTGCAATGTGTAGAAAATTTAGTACAGGGGTGCAATGTAAAAAATATTGAGAGTATAGGGGTGCAATGTGTAGAAAATTTAGTACAAGGGTATAATGTAAAAAACATTGAGAGTACAGGGACCTTAAGGTGGGTTTTTTTCCAATAATATATCAAATTAATCTTCTTTTTTAGCTTTTATTTATTTATTTGCCTATTTTTCATTAAATTTACCATCAAATTGAATAAATTCGCGGATCATGTGGTGGGTATATATAATAGATCACGTTGAAGCAGCTTTTACAGGAACCCAAAACTTGCACGTGCATGTCACGTGTAAGGACGGTCTTTTTTTTTTTTTTTTTTTTTTTTTTTTTTTTTTTGACTCTAATCTTTTAAGATAATTAATTAAGTAATTGTCAAAAAAATTTAAAAAAACAATTTGTTTTAATACAATACGGAGAGGAATGTTTTAATGTTTTTTTTGTGGGACATAACGGAAACGTAATATTTTATTTAAATTAAAGAAATAAATGTGAATAATAATCGTACAACAATAACACAAGCATCAAAAAACATCTTGATTTGCTATATTATAGTCGATTAAATTACATTATTGATGTTTTTTGGAAAATGTAGTGAAATGTTAGTTCAAATCTTATAGTTAGGGGTGGCAAAACGAATCGAAGTGTATCGAATCCTAAACGAATCGAATCAAAATGTGATGGATTCGTATTCGATTCGTTTATTAAACGAATCGAATGCGAATATTCGTTTATTCGTTTAGTCAATGATAATATTTAATAACATAATTTACCACACTTGATTTACATTAATTCTTCATAAATATATACATATGAAATATGTAATTAATAAATTTACTAAAAATACCTCACCAAATATCAAAAATATTATTTTTTCTATGATAATTAGCTATAATTTCTCGAATCTAATGAAAATTAACAAGAACTAGTAAATAAAAATAATAAAACGAATCCTAACGAATAAACGAATCAATGAGCTTAAATCGTATTCGATTCGTTTAATAAACGAATCGAATCGAATTGACCCATTTATTAAACGAATCCATTTTTTCAAACTCGTATTCGCTTTAAAGCGAATCGAATCGAACGAATAAACGAATCCTTACCCAAATTATCACCCCTACTTATAGTTTTGTCGTTCAGTTCACTAAATGTCATCATCTTATTCATTGACATATTTACATACATAAGAAAATATATTAAATATTCATTCGCGGTTATTTTTTAAACTATAAATTAATTAAATTTTTAAGACTATCAGTGCTATTTTAGGGGGAAAACACTTACTTAGGAATTACCTAAAAAATCGCCTCTAATGCTTTTACAATTATAATTAGTACTTTTAAGTTATATTTTCAATTACTCTCACAATTTTTTTTTTTTTACTATTTTTTTTTTTTTTAAAAAAAACATACCTTTATTTTAATTTTATAGATTAAAAAACATGCGCTTAATCTTTCTGTCTATAGTGTATTTATTAGGGGTGAGCAAGCTTGGGTTTAGGAATTCCTAATCGGAAATCAAGAAATATGATAAATGAGTTTGGGAATAAAAAGAGCTTAAAATCACGTATAAGGAGTAGAATAGAGACATATGGGTTTTGCAATTCGGGAAACTAATAATAATGACCGTTAGAGAATGCCTTGAATTTTGAGAGACTCTAAATAAGTTTTTAAAATATATCATTTATCAATAAAAAGAGATTGTTTTGATAATTTGATTTCGTTATTATAATAAGTATTAATTTTTCTTAATTTAAGATTCCAAATTTTAACTAAAATTTAAGGGTGAGTTAATGCATATGGGGAAAAATGAATTAAATATTTGTAGTAACTAGGAAGGTAGTTTAAATAGATTGTATAAACCAATTTCCAAGTAACACACACCATGTTTAATAATGTCTTGTCTCAAACTTCCAATTCACTCCCGTATGTACTCGTAATCGGAATAGACTGAATTGGAATGAGATAGAATCAGAATGAGCTGAAATAAGACTAGTGAATCATAATAAGAATAAATTATTTACTTGTTGTAAGAATCAGAATCAAATAATATTCTATTTGATGTGTTTACTTTGTATGATAATCAGAATGACTTGTTAACAATTTACAAAAATACCATTTGTTAAATTATTAATTAATTAATTAATTATTGATTAATTATTAATTTATCAAAATTCACTTAGTTAATATTATATATTATTTTATTAAAAATGATTTATTTATTATTTTATTATTATTTTATTTAAATTATTAATTACGTATAATTAATTACTAATAGTTAAAATAATTATAATTAATTATAATAGTAATTATTTATTATTTTAATTCTAATTAATAATTATTTATATATTAATTATTAATTAATTACATATTATTTATTATTAATTTATTAAATTTTACTTATAATAATTTTGTAATTTCCTTCAAGATTTCGGAATGAGAATCTCATTCCCATGGGATGATATGATTGAGATGTTTATTTTTCATTTCTTATTTTAAGTAAGGCTCACATATTCATTCTCATTCTCATTTTAATTGTTAGGTAGTAAACACTTCTTTCATTCTCATTACACAATCCATCAAGTAAACACACAAACAATATATAATGCTTGAGTGGTTTTGAGTTGTCCTCATCATTAGGGTCTTTAGATAGATTTTTTTTTCTTTCAAATAAGACACTAATTGATAAATGACAAAAATATGAAAAATTAAATATTTACACTTAATAATTGAAATTTCTCTAGATTTGAACTCTAGTTTCGGACCAAAATTTGAAGTCGTAACCAACTCATATGTCGACAGTCCTTATGTATATATAGAATTTTTACGGTGCAAACGTTCGTATGATTTTTTCATACTCTCTTTTTAATAAAATTGAGGACAAATCTAAAAGATAAGAAAAATGCACTCTAATACAATGTCTTTTATTATTTAGTGTTTGGGAGATCGGTTTTTCTGTCTTTTTCCATTGTTATCATTTTATTAAAATGAAAACATTCTTATTGGAACCTCATTAGATTCAGATGTGTGTTTTTCTTGTCTTTTAAAACTTGTTCTTCCATTTTAAAAGACACTTTATTGAAGTGTGTATTTTAAAAAGAGGGTTAGGAAAAAGATAAAAAAATACGAACTTGCAGACACTATAGGACAAAAGACAATTCATTAAAGTGTGTATATTTTTATCTTTTAGTTTGGGTCTCATTATATCACTATATGTGTACACACACATAGAGAGAGTGGGGTTCTAATAAGGATGTCATCATTTTAATAAAATGAAAATTAAGGAAAAAGTTAGAAAAATAAAAATTCATAGACACTATAGGACAAAATACACTAAATTGGAGAGTGTATTTTTATTATCTTTTAGCTTGATCCTTGTTTTATTAGAAATGAGATATCCTTATTGGAACCTACACACACCTATCCATCCTTATTGGATAGTGTGTGTGTGTGTGAGGATGTTATACTGACCGGCGTTGTCACATGCGTATAACGCAAGTGCACATATCGTTCAAGTAGTATAAAAAGTATCGATCCCACGAGGACTTAATACCTAACCTATTAATTTATGAAGCCAAATTTTTACAAGTATCTAATGGATTGGTTGTTTGATTGGATGGTGACTTGGATTGTGACTTGAAATTTAAAACAAGTAAATAAACAACTTGAAAGTAGTTTGAGAAAATTCAATATTTAGAAACTATCCAGGGTTGTGAATCTTTCCATATCTTTTAAAAGATGAAGTGGTTATTTTACGTTTGTGTAATATATCGGTTTATTAACCTGGAACACGAAATTATGTAAAAGCCTTTTCTGATGGTCAGATACAATACCCAGTATAACTTAATTATCATATTCCTATGTAACCAAGTTATCTGAATCATTAAGATTAAGTTCCAATTATGGCTACCTACCCCCGTCCGACAGGTATATTCCTAACCTGTAAGGAAATCTATTAAAGGGTTATCTATCATCAAAGAAGATCGTGGGTTATTAAGTCTAAGATCTTTAACCTAAAATCCATTTTCCAAGTTCATTTTAAGTTTACCTGATCAATCTTATTAATGGTCAGTTAACAAGAAGCGTTAAGTTTAAGACTTAATAAATAAACCTTTAGATTACCAAAACTGTAAATTAACCCCTTATAAATCGGTGATATTGGATTTCATCACAACCCCGGATAATTGACTTAGTTACAACTCATAACTAGGGCTGGTAAAAACTTAAATAAAATAAAAGACATAAATTAAATTGTTGAAAAGTAAATGTTGAAAGTAAATTGCTGAAAAGTAAAAGATGAAAAGTAATTGCTGAAATTAAAAAAATGTAAAAATACAATAAAAGATAATGCTGAGGTTAAATGATCCACTTTTATCACTACTATTTTAGATATCTCAATTAATATAATATATTAACTTTGCGTGATAATTACCAACCAGCCATATAGACGGTATCCTCATTAAGTCAAATTAATAATAATTACCAACCGACCAATTAGGCGGTATCCAGTTTAGTCAGGTTAAAACCAATTTCAATAATTACCAACCGACCAATCAAGCGGTATCCTCATTGAGTCAGGTTTTAACTAGTTTATATATTATATTTAAGGGAGATTAATCTAAATAATAGTAATAAAAGTTTTATCTCTTACCCCAACAAGAGGGAGTTACCTCCTCATTACTGAAAAGTAAGAACTGAAAATTAAAGAAGAAAAGTAATGTGCATAAAAGTAAATTGCTGAAAGTAAAGACTGAAAAGTAAAGAAAAGAAAGTGCAAAAGCGAAAATTAATTACTGAAAGCAGTAAATAAACAAGCAAGATACAATCTTCTTAGTATTCTTAAGGAATTACATAGAAGAAGGTATGAATTCAAATCTGAAATTCAGCCTTATATTTATAGGTAAAAGTTGGCCCTGCGCGTCGCGACGTGCGTTGATCTTCGACACGTGTCACGCCTTTTGCTGAGATGGTGACACGTGTCAGGGGCTGAATGATTAACTCAATAATTATGCTGACGTGGCGTTGACTGAATTATTAACTCAATAATTATACTGACGTGGCGATGATGATTGTCGGCAGCATGTGATGATGACACGTGTCTGGTGCACGTTAGCATGATTTGCTGTGATGTTGACACGTGGCAGGCGCACGTTAGCAGATTTGGCGAACGTTAGCAGACAACGTACGTTAGCATGGAGCATGTTAGCAAAGCACATTTTAGCAAATCTTCTCTGATTGTCACATGTGTCTCGGTGCATGTTAGTATACTTCGGCGTATATTAGCGGTCGCGACGCAGGTTGGGTGTCGCGACACGCCAAATGACATTTTTGCCATTTTTGTCCGTTTTTCACTGTTTTGGCCCCAAATCATCTCCAGAGAGTCCCGAAACCTTATTTATCTACAAAATAACACAAAACACATCAAAATATTCACAAAACTCAAGAAACTATACAAAATATTAGGTCAAATGAGTGGGAAATAGTGATACATTTACCACTCATCACACCCCCAAACCTAACATTTTGCTAGTCCTCGAGCAAAATAACAAAATAAAATAACATAAACATCTTTAAAATAAAATTAAACTAAGCCACTTTCGTAGGAATCACAGTTTCATTTAGTGTATGTAATAAGCCTTTAAACCCCTAGGTGTCCCTAGTGGATGAGTTGTAGTTGTAAGGGATTCTCGGGTCGGGCGCAGCGGAAACTTGGGTCGAGCTGAAATCGTATTTCAAAAACTTTTTCAAAATACCGAGTAGATTATTCAATATCTAATATGAATAATCTATTCGGATTTCACCTAAACCCAAAATTAATTACTCATGTTTATGATCCAATCAGATGAAGTAATAATCCGACCACAAAAGGCCCTTTGTGCCGACCATTAGGTGCGACCAGACGAGGTCCGACCACATAAGTGCCGACCACATTAGGTCCGACCGGGTCAAACAGACGAGTATTTTACATGCATCATATACAAATCCAAATACTCAACATAAATGAAAAGCCAAAAGGTGGTACAAGTCAGAAACTTGAAACCAACACTTAAATCAAGATTCTAAAACACCATTACAAGCCTCACCACAATGAAATAACTATAGAACACATGTATTTTGCGTTTAACCTTTAAACGACTTTATAAATAATCAATATTATTTATATATATTGCCCTAGTGCTCTACGAGTATATTTCATTAGTGAGACTATAGATTCAGGCATATCCGTCACGAAATCCAATTTCGTGTCCATAATTTATCCACCCGTAAATTATGACGACCCCGGATAAACTCGCTGAATCATACAGGTCGAGGTCATGGAAAATGTATAATTCCTCCGTCACAGGTATCCGGATATATCCCAGAGATATAGATGTAAACGTCAAATCTCTATGAGGATTATCCAGTCGACTATTCTATTAGCAATCTCTAAAAGAATGTTTAGAACTAGCTTCTAAACTTTACCACGGGCCCATGGTTTTATCTGATTGCTAATCATATGGACTACCTATGCTCTGGTACACAAAACTGACGGATCCTATCTTGATACACATAAGACACCCTGAGGATCTATCTACACCCAACGAACAGACGGAGGTCTGATCTAAATAGATCGGTGACGTGATTGCCATCTAAGTGTAGAAGATGTCTCATGTGCCCACAGTGGCATCTCAAGTCTAAGAATCACAAGTGCTACTCAACCCGACAAGATTCTTATTGACGTTGGTATACCATCCATTGAGAATCTTCGGTGAGTCGTTCAGTGTTTATCCGTTATAAACACCTACACGTCTATACTAGTCTCCAAGACTTATGGTTCATTGAGAAACCATTGGAATCATAAATTCCAGTATACGACATGTACCGGTCTCAACAGGTTTACTATACTGACCAAGTAGTGTAAACCTTGACCAGGAACAGTCTGAGAATGACAACGTCATGATACAACTCAATGTCAGTTGTGACGCTTTTGCAACTGTACCATGACTAGTCATTCTAAGGTCATTACGTTTTTACCATATTAAAAGATACATTATATTATAGAAACTGCATATATTATTCAAAATAATAATGTTTTACAGAAGTATTTATAAAGAAATACAACGGGAATTGGCGCTGTGAGCACCAACCCTAACAAAAACTCCCACTTGCTCTAGTGCCAATAACGATTGTATCTAATACCCATCGACTCCACGTGTTTATCAAACAACTTCGGAGGTATGGCCTTCGTCAGCGGGTCTGCTACATTATCTTCACTTGGTACCTTGCACACGACAATATCCCCTCGCGCGACACAATCTCTCGAATGATGTGGTACTTGCGTTCCACATGCTTCGACTTCTGATGCGCCCTCAGTTCCTTTGCTTGCGCAATGGCTCCAGTATTATCATAGTATAACGGAATCGCATTCTCGATACTTGGGACAACTCCCAATTCTATGATAAAGTTCTTTATCCACACAGCCTCTTTTGCAGCTTCAGAAGCTGCAATATATTCCGCCTCAATGGTGGAATCAGCTGTCGATCCCTGTTTGGAACTCTTCCAACAAACTGCACCTCCGTTAAGGGTAAAGACAAATCCAGATGTAGACTTTCTATCATCGGGATCCAATTGGAAATCAGAGTCTGTATACCCATTAACCTGCAGTTCGTTTCCTCCATAAATTATTAACTTATCCTTGGTACCTTTAAGATACTTTAGGATATGTTTAATGGCCATCCAATGGTCATTACCTGGATTGGACTGATATCGACTAGTTACGCTAACAGGGAAACTGATATCAGGCCTCGTACATAACATGGCATACATTATGCTACCCAAACACGAAGCATAAGGTTGGTTAGACATTCTAACCTTCTCATCTTCTGTTTGTGGACACATCTTCTAGGAAAGATGAATCACATGTCTGAACGGTATGTTTGCTGTCTTACAGTTACCAAAATTATACCGTTCTAAGATCTTATCTATGTACGTTGATTGGGATAACCCAATCAGCCTCCTTTGTCTATCTCTATAGAGTTTTATCCCTAAAACATAGGAAGCTTCTCCCAGGTCCTTCATGGAGAAATTCTTACAGAGGTACGCTTTGACGCTTTGTAACATACCTAAATCATTCCCAATGATTAGGATGTCATCAACATATAGGAATAAAAATACGACCATGCTCCCACTGGCCTTCTGATACACACATGATTCTTCAGAATTCTTGAGAAAACCAGACGATCTAATAATCTCGTCGAATCGAAGATTCCAACTTTGTGAAGCTTGTTTAAGTCCATAAATGGACTTCTTAAGCTTACATACCATGCCCGAGTTTTCGCTGGACGCAAAACCTTCCAGCTGTTCCATATAGATTTCTTCATCAAGAAATCCATTTAGAAAAGCCGTTTTGACATCCATTTGCCAAATCTCGTAGTCATGATACGCAGCTATAGAAAGCAAAATCCGAATAGACTTAAGCATTGCTACCGGCGAAAAAGTTTCATCGTAGTCGACGCCAGGTCGCTGTGTGTAACCTTTTGCTACCAGTCGGGCCTTGTAAGTCTCAACCTTACTGTCAGGCCCGCGCTTCCTATTGTAAACCCATTTACAACCGATAGGAACAATTCCTTCGGGAAGCGGAACCAAGTCCCAAACTTGATTCTCATGCATTGAGTCTATCTTGGATTTCATGGCACTTTGCCATTTCACGGATTCTCTATAGGTGAAAGGATCTGTCTCTTCAACTAAGAGAACATCCAGACTCTTTTCTTGTATCAAATACAAGCGTTCAGGAGGTCTAGATACCCTTTCCAACCTACGGAGTGTGTGTGTTGAAGGTCATTCATCTACTTGAACTTCAGGTTCCTCCGTTGGTTCGTTGTTTTCAGGTTGGACTTCATCAAGCTCAACCTGTCTATGATTACCACCTTCTGACAAAAATTCTACTTCTAGAAATTTTGCAAAGCGAGCTATGAACACATTTCGATGCTCGGTATCATAGAACAGATATCCCCTCGTATTCGAAGGATATCCAACAAACCTAAAATTTTGCCCTCGAGGCGAAAGCTTATCTTGCTAAGTCACCATGACATAGGCAGAACAACCCCAAACCTTAATATAATTAAGATTTGGTTTCCTACCGAGACCATATCTGATACGGAGTCGTAGGAACAGCTTTTGAAGGAATCTTGTTCAAAAGATGTGCGGCTGTTAAGAGAGAGTAGCCCCAAGTAATAGGGCAAATCTATGAAACTCAACATTGATCGGACCATATCCAATAAAGTCCGATTTCTCCTCTCAGACACTCGATTGTGCTGTGGAGTACCTGGAGGAGTATATTGAGCGAGAATCCCATTCTCCTTCATATAATCCATGAACTCACCACTCATATATTCGCCGCCTCGATCAGATCGAAGACATTTAATATATTTCCCAGTTTGTTTTTCTACTTCATTTCGGAACTCTTTGAACTTTTGAAAGGTTTCCGATTTATGTCGCATCAAATAGACATAACCATACCGTGACAGATCATCGGTAAAGGTAACGAAGTACGAATAACCACTGTGAGCAGTCTGACTTAGTGGACCACATACATCAGAATTTACGAGTTCCAGTAAGTTAGCGGCGTCGTGTCCAACACCAGAAAATGAGGCTTTGGTCATCTTACCCTGAATACATGATTCACAAGTTGGATAGGATTCAATGGTAAGATCTGGTATCAAACCATTCCTAACCAATTGGGTAAGGCGTTTAACGCCTATGTGACCCAGCCGCATATGCCAAAGTTTGGTATTATTAATTATAGGTAAACTACGTTTATTAACTCCAGTATTTAAAATATCTTTTGAAGTTTGTAATGTATAATGACCATGCTGGTTTGGACAACAAAGGATCTGAATATTACTTTTATCATATAAATACAAAGAACTGTTCTTAATATTAATACGATAACCTTCTGTATCTAATACAAAAAGTGATAATATTAGCTACACATCCAGGTACAAAATGACATTCATTTAACAAAAGTGTCCCATTCGGCAATGAGATCTCGCATACTCCCACTGCAACTGCATCCAAAGAGTCTCCACTCCCAAACCGCAACTGCATCTCCCGGGCTTCAGCCTTCTACTTTCCTTCATCACCTGCAACGAATTGCAAATGTGAATGAGACAAGCAGAATCTAAAATCCAGTTGGATGTAACGGCTTCACAAGCCAAAGATAAATCAATAACTGGAAAAATAAATGTACCTGATGTAGATGCTCTATCTCTCCTCAACTGGGCGATGTAATCAGGACAGTTCCTTTTCCAATGCTTGACTTTGCCGCAGTGGTGTCATTTGTCTTCAGAAACCCTCTTGGGCTTAGCAATCTTCGCCTGTTGTTGAGGACCAAAAGCCTTATTCTTCTTTCATTTCTTCTTCTTTCCCTTGTACCATCCTTGGGAAGAAGCAGAAAGAGAAGTAGTTCTAGGAGGGCGAGTCGGTACTCCATTCTTAAGGTCCTCTTATGCTGTGAGCAACATCCTATGTAGCTCCTGGTAGGTACAGACAGTCTCATTCATGTTGAAGTACATCACGAACTGGCGATATGAAGCTGGAAGCGAACCAAGAATGACACTCCTACCGAGAATGTCATTCAAGATGAGATTATGTTGCCTCAACTGATCGATCAAATCGATCATCTGAAGAACATGTGGGCTAACATCTTGCCCCTCATCCAGACGCGCATGAAACAATTACATTGCGACTTTGTGAACAATCACTTGTTCTTGGTTCTCAAACGATTGTCTCAATCGCATCATCATACTATAGGAATCTAGCATACCATAGTATTGTTTCTTGAGTTTCGGAGACAGTGAACTAAGGATGTATGATTTAACCCTTAAATCATCATCCTTCCAAGTTTCATAAACTTGGCGTTCCTCCTTCGTAGCATCCGCACCCACAGCAAGGGGCAACGGACCCTCAAGAACATATCCCAACTTTTCGGAATCGAGGACAATCCTCAAATCCAATTCCCAGTCAGCGAAGTTCTCAGCGCCTTTAAGTTTGTTCGCATCAAGCATACGCAAAAACTGATTTGTGGATTGTGCCGCCATCGCAAATCTATCATATAGATCACGAAAAACGATTAGCAAAAATTAAGCAGTTTCATATAATATCAAAAGCATAAACTAGATCATGGATTTTTAATCTAAAAATGCCCCTCCCACTAAATCATGCAATACTGTAATCCCCAAACAAAATACAAAGATTTAATAATTAAATTAAATACAAATAGTGAAAAGTGGATCTCGTGAATATATTTCAGCTCACAGCAGAGGCACGGTCTCGTCTACGTATATTCATCAGGTAGACAACTCATTTGTCAATCACTCAATAGTGACTCCTAGATTTCCGGTCCTGGTCGTTTCTCGTTGTCGCTGCGAAGGCAGGCCCACAAGGAGACGTACCAAGGTTAAACTCGTCAATGATAAACTCAAGTTACTTACGTAATCTTGACAGCTAGGGCACATTCAGAATTCCACTTTCGCTTGAATTTATCTAGTATCTAATATACATCCGGTATAAATAAATCTTTATCGGCTACACCCTCACAGCAGAGGCACGGTCTCAGATGTAGTCACAGAGAAGTATTCATAAACAGTATTGACAAGACGGACCACATAACATGCATCAAATACATAATTACATTTAAACCTTATTAATTAGGGATTTTCCGCTAAGTGTCATACACCCTAAATCTAACCAAATTAGATTATAATAAGCATGTATAAAGTCAAGAAAACATGATTAAACATTGATTTAATTAAGGCTAATCATTTTAGGGGGCCTAGAATCAGACTCGCTCTGATACCATTTTGTAAGGGATTCTCGGGTCGGGCGCAGCGAAAACTTGGGTCGAGCTGAAATCGTATTTCAAAAACTTTTTCAAAATACCGAGTAGATTATTCAATATCTAATATGAATAATCTATTCGGATTTCACCTGAACCCAAAATTAATTACTCATGTGTATGATCCAATCAGATGAAGTAATAATCCGACCACAAAAGGCCTTTGTGCCGACCACATTAGGTGCGACCAGACGAGGTCCGACCACATAAGTGCCGACCACATTAGGTGCGACCAGACGAGGTCCGACCACATAAGTGCCGACCACATTAGGTCCGACCAGACGAGGTCCGACCACATAAGTACCGACCACATTAGGTCCGACCAGGGTCAAACAGACGAGTATTTTACATGCATCATATACAAATCCAAATACTCAACATAAATGAAAAGCCAAAAGGTGGTACAAGGTCAGAAACTTGAAACCAACACTTAAATCAATTTTCTAAAACACCATTCCAAGCCTCACCACAATGAAATAACTATAGAACAATTCTAGGTCATCTAAGAGTGGGTCAATAACTCTAGAATGAAAACTAGTTTCTTAAAACATCAATAGAATACTTATTAACTCAATAGTAACATTCTATGATCTTTATACATGCTCAACCCTTTCCAAAAACTTCCATTCTCCAAAAATACATAGAATAAAGAATAGAAAAACATAAGAACATCACAAGATGAAGACCACAACAAGAGGAACATTTTTCTCTCTAATGGCAAGTTGGAAATACTTACTAAATTCCAAGCTTTTCCTTGTTTTTGCTTTTCTTTCTCTCAAGCTTCCATGTCTTCTTTCAATGGAGTTTTAGGTAAAGTGTGAAAAGGTTATTAAACCCTAAATGAAACAAAACAATATATACTTGTGTATTTTTTGCCTTGGCCGAAAATTGCCAAAGGAAATTAACAAGAAATTTGTTTTAATTTCATTTGAATTTCAACTTGCAACTTGATTAAATGATCATTACATTTTAATGATAAATTCAACCAAGTCAACAATTTCAACTTAGCCATTAAAACAAATATCATAACTTTAAAATATCTATACTTTAATTAATTTAATCATTTAACAATTAAATAATCAATTAATTAATTAAATACAAATATATTAAATATATGTATAATATTTACATTAAATATTAAATACATATATTCATTTATGATATTAGTCAAATATCTCATTTTGACAATTAATTAATGTGTATTTGAATTAATCAAGTATTAAATGCAAATACACAAAAAATTAAGGAAATGACTATCGGGTCCGATCACATGTATTTTGCGTTTAACCTTTAAACGACTTTATAAATAATCAATATTATTTATATATATTGCCATAGTGCTCTACGAGTATATTTCATTAGTGAGACTCTCTAGATTCAGGCATATTCGTCACGAAATCCAATTTCGTGTCCATAATTTATCCATCCGTAAATTATGACGACCCCGGATAAACTCGCTGAATCATACAGGTCGAGGTCATGGAAAATGTATAATTCCTCCGTCACAGGTATCCGGATATATCCCAGAGATATAGATGTAAACGTCAAAACTCTATGGGGATTATCCAGTCGACTATTCTATTAGCAATCTCTAAAAGAATGTTTAGAACTAACTTCTAAACTTTACCACGGGCCCATTGTTTTATCTGATTGCTAATCATATGGACTACCTATGCTCTGGTACACAAAACTGACGGATCCTATCTTGATACACATAAGACACCCTGAGGATCTATCTACACCCAACGAACAGGCGGAGGTCTGATCTAAATAGATCGGTGACGTGACTGCCATCTAAGTGTAGAAGATGTCTCATGTGCCCACAGTGGCATCTCAAGTCTAAGAATCACAAGTGCTACTCAACCCGACAAGATTCTTATTGACGTTGGTGTACCATCCATTAAGAATCTTCGGTGAGTCGTTCAGTGTTTATCCGCTATAAACACCTACACGTCTATACTAGTCTCCAAGACTTATGGTTCATTGAGAAACCATTGGAATCATATATTCCAGTATATGACATGTACCGGTCTCAACAGGTTTACTATACTGACCAAGTAGTGTAAACCTTGACCAGGAATAGTCTGAGAATGACAACGTCATGATACAACTCAATGTCAGTTGCGACGCTTTTGCAACTGTACCATGACTAGTCATTCTAAGGTCATTACGTCTTTATCATATTAAAAGATACATTATATTATAGAAGCTGCATATATTATTCAAAATAATAATGTTTTACAGAAGTATTTATAAAGAAATACAACCGGGAATTTGCGCTGTGAGCACCAACCCCAACAGTAGTCTCGTGAGGGCTTACAACAATGATACCCACAACGTTTGATAAAAGTAAAAAGATAGTAAAACTAATGCACACAAAAACAAAAAGACAAGAGAAAAGAGAATAAAGAAGTTAGTGACTAAACATGTGAAACTTATTATCCAAGTGAATAATTGTTTTCTTTCTTTCTAAATTACCGAATAAGTGAATTCTCCGATTATTTTTACCATTTTCCATACATACAGCCAACAAAATATTAATCAACTCATTTTTGCCCACAATAATCACAAGTGTAATTGAGAAGTGAGTAATATTTTTGTCCTAAAGTTATATCAGAATTCACACCTTTTTTAGGCAATGGAATATTTTTCTGATTATTTATTTATTTATATACAATATCATCCATCCATGTAGCAAGCTTTGGGCCAGTGACTCCCAAACCAGTTGGCTTTAGAGCACTAGGTGTTAAGACACCCTTGCGGACTTAATTACTCAGACTTCAGATATATAATATATATATATATATATATTTTTTTTTTCTAACATCTTTGATCCATGTAGCGAACTTTGGGTTAGTGACTCCCAAACCAATTGGTTTTAGGGCACTAGGTGTTAAAACACCCCTACAGACTTAGTAACTCGGATCTCAGACGTTTTTTTTATCCCATCACTTTTTTAGATGCTTCCTCCAATTAAACTAGATCACTGAATATTACAAACTTTTCAATTACATCTCATGTCCGTATGTTACCATGTATATTGATAATACATGTCAACTGAGCATATGAAGATTCATTTTAGTCAGTATTATGGAGAAATCTCAAATTAAATAATTCAAAAGGAAATAAATAAAAATTAACTTGTTCCGAAATAGGTTGAGATACGCTCAGGAGTGGAAACTCCTTACACAGCTATCTCATACCAATTTCACCTGATTAATCAAATTAAAAACACAAAGTATTTTTTTGATTTTTAAAATTTTTCAAATTTTTTTTTGAATTTTTCGAAAATTTTGGACTAAAAATAAAAACAACATAAAAATAAGATACTAGTCAACTATTCCCCACCCCCAAACCTAAATGAGACATTGTCCCCAATGTCTTAAAAAGTAGAAGATGAGTTTAGAAGATAGTACATGGTTAGTTGAAATTCTACATCTAGATTGAAAATTAAGGTTAAGATCCAGATTTATCTGACGTTTTTTACCACGATCATTATAGGACCAGTTTATCTTGGAAATGATAGGGTCAATTTGTGGTTCAAAGGCTAAGATTTGGTCAATTAAATCTGGGGCAGTTCTGGCTGTGAAAAATAGTTCTTTTAAAGGTTTTGACACGGACCCATTTCTCCGGGCATCATCAAGAAATACACAAAGAAAATCATAAAATCCATTAGCGTTAAATAGTCCAATCGGTTTCTGGTGTATGTTCAAGTTTGCCCAAGATAATACTGTAAACATTTCCTCCATCGTGCCCAAGCCACCTGGCAAAACAATAAAAGCATCAGCACAATTAGTCATTTCCACCAGTCGTTCAGACATACCTGGCACGATCAATTCTTCTCCGTTTGATGGTCCTATAAGATTCACCTCCGCCAAAGGTTTTGGGATGATTCCCACGACTTGACTGCCTCCATCATGTACGGCCTTTGAAATGATCCCCATTAGTCCAAGATTGCCACCGTCATATACTAGGTGCATATTCCTTTCAGCTATGACTCTACCCAATTCTTGTGCTGCTCCAACGTATTCTGGCTTAGAACCAACACTAGTACCATAAAACACACAAATGTTTACAACTCGTCTTCTTGAAGTGGCTTCCATTTTTATGTATTTCTTTCTCAGCTCTGGATGCCTTCAAAAGTGCAATGATGAGTTGAATTTATAGAACCTGAAAAAGAGTGAGTAATAATAGCACTAGTATCTTCCAAATGACGATTAGTAGCAAAACAGTAAATCGTGAAAGGTCAAAAAGTCTGGATACTGTCGGAGAAAATAAAAGAAAATAACAAAACAAATCACAATTATTAGGAAAAGACAAAGAGATAATAATATTTACAAGAAGTAACGGCTTGAATGACGTCTATGTGTCAGTGACAAGCTTCCCATCCATTTTCTTATAAATTGGCAAACAAGCTCTTTTTGAGTCAGATTCCCGAGACTTAACTGTTGTCTTTCTTTTTGGAATTGTGTATATAACATGTGAATAGCATGATGCACATATCCACTAGAATGCGTCTCAAGAGTCTTAGATATGTCATCCAAAGACTCATTACTCAAGCCATCACTAATGAATTTAATTTTATCTTCACGGTTATCAGACACCATTATTAAATAACGACAACAAGTATTACATGTCATGCGAGCACATTTATAGCAAACAACCATCTTTTTAGCTCTTCTCTTTTTAGCATATGTGCTTTTTCCTAAACCAGACAGATATGAAATAAAAGAGTCAGATGACTCATCTGCCAATCGGACCCGTGCTTCAATAATCCAACGAATGTCATTAGGAATACCTTTGATTATCAGTAGTCTCATCCATTCCAAGCGAGCTTTGTAGATCTTCATCAGAGAGTTTTGAGGGAGATAATGAAATTACTTGTGATGATTTGCGAGAACTTCTTCCATCCTGAAATCTGACTTTACCTACACAAATTAAACACACAAAAATAAAACTCACCAAATCACAATATATACACAAATTGCATGGGTTGCCTCCCAACTAGCGCTAAGTTTAAAGTCGTCAGCTAGACATGACTGCCCGAACGTTAGGCTGGATATGAAAGTGTGACACTTTCTTTTTGTCGCTCAAATGATTCTCCCCAGTAGTGCTTGACACACTGGCTGTTAACTTTGAATGTGTTGTTCGACTTGGGATTGTATATCTCAACAACTCCATATGGTAACACCTGAGTAATCACAGATGGGCCTGACTACTTGGATTTCAGCTTTCCAGGAAAAAGTTTTAGCCGTGAATCGTATAACAACATCTGCTGCCCTGGCTCCAGTTGTCTGCGCACTATCTTTTTATCATGCCATTTCTTCGTCTTTTCTTTGTACAGTTTGGCATTCTCATACGCCTGTTGGCGAAATTCCTCCAATTCATTGAGTTGATGGAGTCTTTTCTCTCATGCTGCTTGTAGATCAAAATTTAACTTCTTCAGTGCCCAGTACGCCTTGTGTTCAAGCTCCACTGGTAGATGGAACGCTTTCCCAAACACCATTTGATATGGGGACATACCAATGGGTGTCTTGTAAGCTGTTCGGTAGGCCTATAATGCGTCATCCAGTTTCTAAGACCAGTCATTCCTTGTTGATCCAAGGTTCTCTCCAGGATTCTTTTCATCTCCCTGTTTGAAACTTCAACCTATCCATTTGAATGTGGATGGTAAGCAGTGGCAACTTTATGAGTAACTCCGTATTTGGATAGGAGTGCATTCGAAGTATTTGTTACAGAAATGTGTGCCACCATCAATGATAATTGCCCGAGGTGTTCCGAAGCGAGTAAAAATATTATTTTTAAGGAATTTAATCACCACTTTTGAATCATTTGATGGTAGTGCAATTGCTTTAACCCATTTGGAGACATAGTCTACTGCAACTAATATGTACATGTTTCCGAATGATGGAACAAATGGTCCCATAAAATCAATACCCCATACATCAAATATCTCAACTTCCAGAATATTTTGCAGAGGTCCTTCATTTCTCCTTGAAATATTTCCCGTTCTCTGGCACCTGTCACATTGAAGAGAAAATATATAAGCATATTTAAAAGAGTGGGCCAGAACAAACCTAATTGAATGACTTTGGCTGCAATTTTATTCCCGCTGAAGTGTCCACCGTATAGTGATGAATGACAATGCTACAAGACATTATTGACCTCCTCATGTGGAACACAACGTCTCAGTAATTGATCAGCACAGCGTTTGAACAGGTACGGCTCATCCCAGACATAATGTTTGACTTCTTTGAAGAACTTCTTCCGTTATTGAGTTGTACATTCCAACGGCCATTTTCCCGATACTATGTAGTTGACATAGTCACCATACCAAGGGACATCATGCTGTTTCATAGCAAATAATTGTTCATCTGGAAAATTTTCTTTGATTGTTAGTTCTTTACCAGCTGTTTCTCCATTCTCGAGCCTTGATAAATGATCTGCCACTTGGTTTTCTGTCTCTTTCCTATCTCGGATCTCCACGTCAAATTCTTGCAGTAGAAGTATCCAACGGATCAATCTGGGTTTGGCATCTTTCTTCGTGATCAGGTATTTGATTGATGAATGATCTGTGTAGACCACCACTTTGGGACCTAGCAGATAGGAGCAAAATTTATCAAAAGCGAACACAACTGCTAGCAACTCCTTTTCAGTGGTTGTGTAGTTGAGTTAAGCTTCATTCAGAGTTCTGCTGGAGTAGTAAATGATATGGAAGATTTTTACTTTGCGTTGTCCCAAAATTGCTCATACAGTAAAATCACTAGCATCGCACATTACTTCAAATAGAAGGGTCCAGTCTGATGCTACAATGATGGAGGCAGAGACCAGTTTCTGTTTTAGGATCTCAAAAGCTTCTTGGCATTCTTTGGTGAAGTTGAAAGACACATCTTTCTCCAGAAGATTGCACAGAGGTTTAGCAATCTTTGAGAAGTCTTTGATAAATCTCCTGTAAAAGCCAGCAAGTCCGAGAAAACTCTGAATCCCTTTGACTGTTGTTGGTGGAGGTATTTTTTCAATTATTTCAATCTTTTCTTTTGATGAGCGGAAAATATATCAATATTTACCGCCCCTTTTACTTAATATTTTGTTTAGTTTCTCGGGTTTGATGAACGTTTTGATGTGTTTTAGTTTATTTTGCAGATAAAATAATATTGGCACATAATGAAATCATTTAGGACGAAATGTGGGTCAAATAAGGGCAAAAAATTGGACTTGACATATTAATTTTGTAGATTGGAAACTTGAAATGGCGTTTTAACGAAGTGCAGTTTTGGAAATTCCAATTTTGCGCATCTGTCGTATTTTGGGTATAACATTTTACTCCAATATCAGATTGAGCTAATTCAAGTTCCAGATTAAAGAAGGCTCAAAGATCTACAACTGTGAAAGACAAAATAATTTCGAATTCTGAATATTGCATGCCCAAAATTGATGAACCATCCAGAAGTGTGTTGTATGTAATTATTAAAGTCATTTTCAATCATTTTCAAAGCAAAAAATAAATTAATAAATAAATAATAAAAATGATCAAATCACCACCAAACATGATAATGGATTTGGTGGAGCAATTAATAATGGATTTGGTGGAGCAATTAATGGAGCAATTAGTGGAGCAATTAATAATGGATTTGGTGGATGAATTGATGGAGGCAAAATTTTGCCTATAAATACCAAGCCATTTCATTTGTAAATTCATAATTTCTTCTAAGGAATTCCTTAAGAATACTAAGAAGATTGCATCTTGTTTGTTTATTTACAGCTTTCAGTAATTAATTTTCGCTTTCGCACTTTCTTTTCTTTACTTTTCAGTTTTTACTTTCCGCAATTTACTTTTACGCATAATACTTTTCTTTCTTTAATTTTCAGTTTTTACTTTTCAGTAATGAGGAGGTAACTCCCCTTTGCTGGGGTAAAAGGTAAAACTTTTATTACTAATATTTAGATTAATCTCCCTTAATTATAATATATAAACTAGTTAAAACCTGACTTAACGAGGATAACGCCATATTGGTCGGTTGGTAATTATTTAAATTGGTTTTAACCTGACTAAACTGGATACCGCCTGATTGGTCGGTTGGTAATTAATTATTAATTTGACTTAATCTGGATACCGCCTATATGGCTGGTTGGTAATTATCATGCAAAGTTAATATATTATATTAAGGGAGATATCTAAAATAGAAGTAATAAAAGTGAATCCTTTTACCTCAGCATTTTCTTTTATTGTACTTTTACTTTATTTACTTTTCAGCAATTTACTTTCAGCATTTACTTTTCAGCAATTCACTTTCAGCAATTTACTTTCAGCATTTACTTTTCAGTAATTTACTTTCAGCATTTACTTTTCAGCATTTAATTTTCAGTATTTTACTTTATGTCTTTTATTTTATTTAAGTTTTTTTACTACCCGTAAATATGTGTCGTAACTAAGCCAATTATCTGGGGTTGTGATGAAATCCAATATCACCGGTTTATAAGGGGTTAAATTACAGTTTGGGTAATATAAAGGTTTATTTATTGAGCATTAATCCTAATGCTTTTTATTAACTGGCCATTAATAAAATTGAACTGGTAAACTTAAAATGAACTTGGAAAAGAGATTTTAGGTTTAAGACCTTAGACTTAATAGCCTACGATCTTCCTTGAGGATAGATAACCCTTTAATAGATTTCCTTACATGATAGGAATATACCTGTCGGGCGGGGGTAGCCATAATTGGAACTTAATCTTAATAAATTCAGATAACTTGGTTAACATAGGAATATGATTAATTGGGTTATACTGGGTATTTGTATTTGACCATCGGAAGAGGTTTTTACATAATTTCGTATTCCAGGTTAATAAACCAATATATTACACAAATGTAAAATAACCACTTCATCTTTTAAAAAGATATTAGAATGATTCACAATCCTGAATAGTTTTATAAATTTGAATTTTCTTCAATCTACTTTCAAGCAATTTTATTTACTTGTTTTTAATTTTAAAGTCACCTAATCAAACAATCAATCCATTAGATCCTTGTAAATATTTAACTTCATAAATTGATAACAAAAGGTTTTAAGTCCTCGTGGGATCGATACTTTTTATACTACTTGAACGATACGTGCGCTTGCATTATACGCGTATGATTACGCACCAGTCAATTTTTTGGCGCCGTTGCCGGGGACTTATTTATCTTTCACTATTAATTTTGGGGTTAGATACGTTACTTGTATCTAATTTCTTTTTACTTATTGTCTTTGTTTTCTTGTGTTTCAAGTTCTCAGAAACTACATGACACGAACCAGAAGCTTTGAACTCCGACCGCTTGACCCCGAAATTGAAAAAACCATCAGACAGTTGAGAAGGGAAAGACGAGAAGGCCCAGAAGCAATTATCAACATGGAACCTGAACCTTTGGAGGTTGCACCACCAATACCAATTCGAGACAGAACCATTCCGGTGGTCGACAGCTTCATTTCCTGTATTGTACTTCCTCCTTTACCAGCAAATGCGTGTGACATCAAAACATGCATTTAGATGATTCAGCAGTCAGTGCAGTTTGAGGGGAAAGCACCTGAAGATCCTAATACCCACATCAGCAACTTCCTGGAAGTTTACGGCACTTTCAATTACAACCGAGGAGCTAAAGAAGCAATGAGTTTGCGGGTTTTTCCATACTCATTGAAAGACAGAGCTAAAGCTTGGCTACATTCACTACCAGCAGGTTCCATCACAACTTGGAACACTTTAGCCACCAAATTTCTTGCAAAGTACTTTCCACCAGCCAGAACTGGAAAGCTGAGGAATGACATCACATCCTTTGTGCAAAAAGACTCGGAAACTCTCTACGAAGCTTGTGAAAGGTACAAAGATTTGCTCCGGAAATGTCCTCACCATGAGATTCCAAAATGGCTTCAAGTCCAAACTTTCTATAATGTACTTTCTGGACTGATGAGAACCACAATCATGCTGCTGCTGGAGGAGCTTTAATGGAAAATGTAGAAGATCAAGCCTGGGACCTAATCGAAGAAATGGCCAACAACAATTCATTGTGGCCAACAGAAAGGAGCATGATCCAAAGAATTGCAGGAATTTATGAAGTTAGAGCCAATACAGCAGTCAACGCCAAGTTGGATCATATATGCAAATTCATAGAGACTCTTACCACTGGATCCACAAGTTCACCATATGGAGGAGCACCAGAACCAAACCAACTTGAAGAAACGGTGAATTATGTCAACAATTTCAACAGACAGGGGAACAATCCATATTCCAACACCTACAACCCATGGTGGATGAATCATCACAATTTTTCATGGGGCAACAATTCAGGGCAAAAGAACAATCCACCACCTGGATTCCAACAGCAGAACTATCCACTACCTAGATTCCAGCAACAGAACAAAGGCCATGAGCAGGAAAATGAACCATGAATAGCAGAAGTGCTGGCTCAGTTAAAAAAGTATGATGCTATGTTTCAGAACCAATCAGCTTCTATCAAAGCACTGGAGAATCAAATTGGACAACTGGCCAATGCTCAGAGTTACAGACCACCAGGTAATCTTCCGAGCAACACAGAACCAAATCCAAGGAACAGAGGGAAGGAGCAATGTCAAGCCATTACTTTGAAAAGCGGTACTGAGATCAACAAAGATATTGGAATCAAGGCATCCATTGAAGAAATTCCAAAAGAAACAGGGCAACAGACGGAGGAAAAAGAAGCAAAGGAAAAAGATCAAATCACTCCACCTCCACCTTTTCCACAGCGACTTCAGAAAAAGAAACTGGACAAGCAGTTTGCTCGTTTCTTGGAGGTTTTCAAAAAGCTGCACATCAACATCCCATTTGCCGAAGCTTTGGAAGAAATGCCCAGCTATGTAAAATTCATGAAAGAAATTCTTTCACGAAAATAGAGATTAGGAGACTACGAGACAGTAGCATTAACGGAAGAATGCAGTGCCATCATTTAGAGGAAACTTCCCCCGAAGTTGAAAGATCCTGGCAGTTTCACTGTCCCATGCACCATTGGAGAACATTACATCGGTAAGGCTTTATGTGATTTAAGAGCTAGTGTTAACTTGTTGCCTTTTTCTATTTATAGGAAACTACAGATTGGAGAAACAATGCCTACCTCAGTCTCATTGCAACTTACTGATCGAACGCTCGCATTTCCAAGAGGTGTTGTTGAAGATGTGCTGGTCAAAGTTGACAAACTCATTCTCCCAGCAGATTTCATTATCCTTGACATGGAAGAAGACAAAGAAGTACATATCATTCTTGGGAAACCATTCTTGGCTACAGGTAAAACTGTGATTGATGTGCAAAAAGGAGAACTGACCATGAAAGTGCAGGACCAAGAAGTTACCTTCAATGTTTTCAAAGCCATGAAATTCTCGAGCAATGAAAAGGAAGAAGAATGCTTCATAGTTGATGTTGTTGATAATATCGTTCAGGATACTGAGCCAAATCCCACAAATACACTTGAAGCTTGCATCGCCAATATGACTGACAGCGAGCTAGATGCTGAAATCCTGGAATGTATCAACTACCTTGATAAACCATTCCGATTCAAAGCGACACCATAAGTGGAAAGCCTCGAACTACCAAAGAAAGATCGAATCAAGCCTTCAATTGAAGAACCACCGCAGTTGGAACTGAAGTTACGTCCGAGCCATCTCAGGTACGTATTTCTTGGAAACTATTCTGAATTACCTGTTATTATTTATTCTTCGCTAACATTGGAGCAGGAAGAAAAATTGCTGAGAGTATTACGAGAGCACAAGAAGGCCATTGGCTGAACTATAGCAGACATTCGAGGCATTAGTCCATCATTTTGTATCCACAAGATTCTGATGAACGATGAATACAAACCCACAGTGGAGCATCAACGGAGACTCAATGAAATCATAAAGGAGGTCGTGAAGAAATAAATCATCAAATGGTTGGATGCTGGCATCATTTACCCCATCTCAGATAACAGTTGGGTAAGTCATATGCAGTGTGTGCCGAAGAAAGGAGGAATTACTGTTGTCACAAATGAAAAGAACGAGCTGATTCCAACAAGAACGGTGACTGGATGGAGAGTATGCATGGACTATATGAATCTGAACAAAGCCATGAGAAATGACCATTTTCCGCTACCATTCATTGACCAGATGTTAGACAGACTGGCGGGACATGAGTTCTATTACTTTCTGGACGGATATTTAGGATACA
Source organism: Zanthoxylum bungeanum (assembly GCA_019454045.1). Classification (NCBI taxonomy): domain Eukaryota; kingdom Viridiplantae; phylum Streptophyta; class Magnoliopsida; order Sapindales; family Rutaceae; genus Zanthoxylum; species Zanthoxylum bungeanum. The sequence continues at coordinate 64,830 of SKCR01035190.1, forward strand.
ATCAGATTGCCATCGCCCCAAAATATCAGGAGAAAACCATATTTACATGTCCTTATGGTACTTTTGCTTTTCGCAGAATGCCATTTGGATTATGTAATGCCCCCGCTACATTTCAGCGTTGCATGATGGCCATCTTCTCAGACATGTTGGAGCAGAGTATGGAGGTTTTTATGGATGAACTTTCTGTGTTTTGAGATTTTTTTGACCACTGCTTGCAAAATTTGGAACATGTGTTACAAAGGTGCGAAGATACAAACCTGGTACTTAATTGAGAGAAATGCTATTTCATGGTACATGAAGGCATTATTTTTGGACACCGGATCTCACAAAAGGGAATCGAGGTAGACAAAGCAAAGATTGAAAAATTGAAAAACTACCTCCACCGACATCAGTCAAAAGGAGTCGGAGCTTTCTCGGACATGTAGGTTTTTACAGGAGATTTATCAAAGACTTTTCCAAGATTGCTAAACCTCTGTGCAATCTTCTGGAGAAGGATGTGCCTTTCAACTTCACCAAAGAATGCCAGGAAGCTTTTGAGATCTTAAAACAAAATTTGATTTCTGCCCCCATCATTGTAGCACCAGACTAGACCCTTCCATTTGAAGTGATGTGTGATGCTAGTGATTTTGCTGTAGGTGCAGTTTTGGGAAAACTCAAAGCAAAGATTTTCCACACCATTTACTACTCCAGCAGAACTTTGAATGAAGCTTAACTCAACTACACAACCACTGAAAAGGAGTTTCTCGCAGTTGTGTACGCTTTTGAAAAATTCTGCTCCTATCTGCTGGGTCCCAAAGTGGTGGTCTACACAGATCAATCAGCAATCAAATGCTTGATCACGAAGAAAGATGCCAAACCCAGATTGATCCATTGGATACTTCTTCTGCAAGAATTTGACGTGGAGATCAGAGATAAGAAATGGACATAAAACCAGGTGGCAGATCATTTATCGAGACTCGAGAATGGAGAAACAGCTGGCAAAGAACTGATAATCAAAGAAACTTTTCCAGATGAACATATATTTTCCATTAAACAGTAAGATGCCCCTTGGTATGCTGACTATGTCAATTTCATTGTATCAGGAAAATGGCCGTTGGAATGGACAACTCAGCAACGAAAGAAGTTCTTCAAAGAAGTCAAGCATTATGTCTGGGATGAGCCGTACCTGTTCAAACGCTGTACTGATAAACTACTAAGACGGTGTGTTCCATAGGAGGAAGTCAATAGTGTTTTGTAGCACTGTCATTCATCACCATATGACGGACACTTCAGCGGAAACAAAACTGCAGCCAAAGTCCTACAATCAGGTTGGTTCTGGCCCACTCTTTTTAAAGATGCTTATCTTTTTGCTCTTCAATGTGACAGGTGCCAAAGAACAGGAAATATTTCGAGGAGAAATGAAGGACCATTGCAAAACATTTTGGAAGTAGAGATATTCGATGTGTGGGGTATAGATTTCATAGGACCATTTGTTCCATCATTCGGAAACATGTACATCCTGGTTGCTGTAGACTACGTCTCCAAATGGGTCGAAGCAATTGTACTGCCATCCAATGATTCAAAAGTGATGATCAAATTCCTGAAAAAGAACATTTTCACTCGGTTCGGAACACCTCGGGAAATTATCAGTGATGGTGGCTCACATTTCTGCAACAGATACTTTGATGCACTCCTATCCAAATACGGAGTTACTCACAAGGTTGCCACTGCTTATCATCCACATTCAAATGGACAGGTTGAAGTTTCAAATAGAGAAATCAAAAGAATCTTAGAGAGAACCGTTGGATCAACAAGGAGGGACTGGTCAACAAAATTGGATGACGCGTTATGGGCCTATCGAACAACTTTCAATACACCCATTGGTATGTCCCCATATCGTATGGTGTTTGGGAAAGCATGCCATCTGCCAGTTGAGCTTGAACACAAGGCGTACTGGGCACTGAAGAAGTTGAATCTTGATCCACAAGCTGCATGAAAGAAAGGACTTCACCAACTCAACGAATTGGAGGAATTTCGCCTACAGGCTTATGAGAATGCCAGATTTTACAAAGAAAAGACCAAGAAATGCCATGACCGAAAAATAGTGCACAGACAGTTGGAACCAAGGCAACATGTGTTGTTATACAATTCAAGATTGAAACTTTTCCCTGGAAAGTTGAAATCAAGGTGGTCAGGTCCATTTGTGATCACTCAAGTTTTACCATATGGAGCTGTTGAGTTACTGGATCCCAACACCAATAACACATTCAAGGTTAACAATCAGCGTGTCAAGCACTACTGGGGAGAATCATTTGAGCGACAAAAAGAAAGTGTCACATTTTCAGATCCAGCCTAACGTTCGAGAAGTCACGTCTAGCTGACGACGTTAAACTTAGCGCTAGAATGGAGGCAACCCATGCAATTTGTGTATATATTGTGATTTGATGTGATTTAATTTGGTGTGTTTAGTTTTTGCAGATTAAGACATTTTAGGATGGAAGAAATTCTCGAAAATATTCACAAGCAATTTCCTTCTCTCCCTCAAAACTCTCTGATGAAAGTCTACAAAGCTCGCTTGGAACGGATGAGACTACTGATGATCCATGATATTCCTAATGACATTCATTGGGTAATCGAAGCACGAGTCCGATTAGCAGGTGAGTATTCTGATTCCTGTAATTCTTATTTGCCTGGATTTGGAAGAAGCACATATGCAAAGAAACATAGAGCTAAGAAAATGAGTGTTTTTTACAAATGTGCACGCTGGAATTGCAATACTCGTTGTCGTTCTTTAGGAATGGTGTCTGATAATCGCGAAGACAAAATTAAATTCATTAGGGATGGTTTAAGTAAGGAGTCTGTAGATAATATATCTTCGACTCTTGAGACGCATCCCAATGGATATGTTCATATAGCCATTCGCAAATTACATACACAATTCCAAAAAGAAAGACAATAGTTAAGTCTTGGGAATCTGACTCAAAAAGACCATGTTTGCCAATTTATAAGAAAATTGGATGATAAGCTTGTCCCTGACGCATAGACGTCAATCAAGCCGCTACTTTTCTTGTACATATTATATCTCTTTGTCTTTTCCTAATAATTGTAATTTGTTTTGTTGTTTTCTTTTATTTTCTCCGATAGGATCCAGACCTTTTTGACTATCATGATTTATTTTACTGTTTAACTAATAATTGTCATTGGCCAGGTACTAGTGCTATTATTTTACTCACCCTTTTTCAGGTATTATAAATTCAACTCATCATTGCACTTTTAAAGACATCCAGAGTAAAACATGGAAGCCATTTCAAGAAGACGAGTTGAAAACATCTGTGTGTTTTGCGGTACTAGTGTTGGTGTTAAGCCACAATACGTAGAGGCAGCACAGAAATTGGGTCGAGTATTAGCTGCAAGGAAAATGCACTTAGTATATGGCGGAGGCAATCTTGGACTTATGAGGATCGTTTTAAAAGCTGTACAAGAGGGAGGCAGTCACGTTTTGGGAATCATCCCAAAACCCTTGGCGGAGGCAAATCTTATTGGACCATCAAACGAAGAAGAGCTAATTGTGCCAGGTATGTCTGAACGACTGGTAGAAATGATTAACCGTGCTGATGCTTTTATTACTTTGCCAGGTGGCTTGGGTACATTGGAGGAAATTTTCACAGTATTATCTTGGGCAAACTTGAACATACACTAGAAACCACTTGGACTGTACAACGTTGAAGGATTTTATGATTTTCTTTGTGTGTTTCTTGATGATGCCCGATAGACCCGGCCGGCGGTTCGGTTCCGGTTCGGAACCGAACCGAACCGGCCGGTTTCCGGTTCCATACTTAAGTGGAACCGAAACACCGAACCGGAACTGAACGGTTCGGTTCAAATATTTTTTTTTAAATTAATAAAAATAAATGAAATGAATTTTATAAATAAAAAAAATTTATTACATTGAAGAGCTTGAGCTTAAATTTTTAAAAATTTAAGTTGCCTACGTATCCTCCAATGGTGAGAGGAATCAAAGCTCACGTAGTTCCATTACAAGTTTTAGTCTTTTAGACATATCCCCTTTGTAAATTATAATTTTACAATTATCAATCATCATTATCAGTTGATCCTTCGGCTCCGGTTCCGCTTGCACTTGTTGCAGAAGCATTATCGAACAAATCTTCAAAATCATCGGGGACATCTTCTTGTTGTCTCAGATCAGCTCGAGTCCAATCATCCACACAAGCTGTTGCTTCTAGAGTGCTTGGATGTAATGAAAATCGCCTAGCTTCCAATATATTACCTCCCAAGCTGAAGGCTTGCTCAACCGCAACGGTGGAAATAGGTGCTGCCAAGATCTCTTTAGAAATAATAGATAAAACATTATATATATTTTGATGCTGGTTCCACCATTCAAGGATTTTAAAATTTTTACTCCATAAAATTTCATTAGAAAACTCAAAATTTGTAGATAAATAATTATCTAATTCAGGGTTATTAGTTGTTGTCGTATCCATAGATTTTTTATTTCGTTGCAATAACCAACGATCCCCTGCGCTAAGTCTTGTTTGAATTACCGGTTCGCTACTACTAGATTGACCTAATGTTCCTAAGTTATATCTTACAATATAATCATTAAATAAAATAATTAAATCACTTCTTAATTTCGTCATTATGCTCGTAATATCAACATCATCTAATATTCCTAAATAACCATAGTAAGCTTGTAAACCACCATTCAAACCTTCTAATTTAAATCTAGGATCAAAAAACAGCAGCAATAAGATAAAGTAAAGGAATTTCTCTAAAATAATTCAACCATTTTAACTTCATAGCAGTAATGGCTTCGAGCAAAACAATATCATTAGGGTCGTCACTGTCAACATGTTCATCGAGAGTGCCAAAAATATTTAAACTCTCAAGAAGAAATAAATGTGCTGTAGGATAATAAACACCGCTAAAAACTAAAGTAGCATCATTAAAAACTCTTAAAATATCTAAAAAAATTTCACAAATATCCCATTGACTAGGATAAAGTGTGATATTTTGAACATGTTGAGGAAAAAAACTACATAATGCATCTTTGTATTGAAATGCTTGACATAAAAGAAAATAAGTAGAATTCCAACGTGTTGGAACATCTCTTGAAAATTTAATCGGTTTAATACCATTTATTTTACAAAACTTGGTCCATTCTCTCCTAACTTGAGAATATGACCAAATACAGTTAAGTGCTGTTTTAATTAGATCAAGGAAAGGTGATAATAATTTTAGTCCGTCTTGCACACATATGTTAAGGACATGACATGTACAACGAATATGAAAAAATCGACCCCCTAAATTTGGTTCACATAAGGATTTTAAATCGTGAATGGATGCAGTATTTGCAGATGCATTATCAAATCCAATTGTTAAAATTTTTTCTACTAACCATATTCATAAAAAATTACCTTCATCATTCTATAAATATTATGTGCAGTATGTGAGTCATCAAAAACTCTAAATGCAATAAGTCTTTTTTGCATGGTAAATGATGCATCAATCCAATGACAAGTCACACCCATGTATGAGTATGTTTGCCAATGGTCACTCCAAATATAAGAACATATAGAAATACGACCTTTCATCTCTTTAAATATTTCATTTAAAATAATTTTACCATCTTTATATAATTTGAAAATATGACGTTTTGTTGTGTTTCGAGTCATTCTACATGCAGCAGGGTTTAAAGCATTATGCATGTAATTAGTAAAATTGAGTTTTTCACCAAAGCTTAAAGAAAGATGTGCCATACATGTTAATTTCACAAATTCTTCTCTATTTTTGCATCAGAATATTTAAATAAATCTACACTACTCGTACCTCTACTAGATGATGCGTACCTGGCCATTTGAGTCTGCGTCGTATCAATGCCAAATTCAACCGGATGATGTTTTTCCATGTGCTTGATCATATTGCCGTCTATCCACCAGAAAATTTATAGATAACCCCACAATAGTTGCCAATTGCTCGTTGTGAACCATCTTCTAGGCGTTCCAAATTAAAATGAATTTTGAAAATATCCGAGGACCGAGCCTTAACTTCTCTTCTCCGTGATTGTGCACTGACACTAGGGCTGCTCTCTTGGGTTGGCATATTTGACATAATGTTCTCAGATGAGCTTGCCATTTTTCGTTTGAGAAATTAGGAAGAAAAATAAGAAAATTGAATAATTGTGATGCGAATGATAACAAATTAACAACTAAATGAATTGAGATTGAGAATAAGAATATAAGATTATAATAGAATTGTATTGAAGTAAGATTGAGAATAAGAGATTTATAGAAAATGAGAGAGTTGAGAATTTGATTTGATGAATTATGAAAAATGAATCCTATTTATAGAATTTTAGAATTTTTTTGATACAAAAAATGCCCCTAAATATAACCGTTATTAGGGGTACATTAGTAATTTATATTTTATATAATAAATATAATTAACACTTCCGGGCTCGGTTTCGTTAATTCTAAATTAACGAATTTTCTGTTGCGACGTAATTAAATAATTATGCATAGCAAAATCACTATTCACATCGCTAACGAATTAATTCTAAATTAACTGGTTCGCCCGAATTAAAATCTAATTTCAATTTCGCGCGTCGAAATCCAATTTCGTATAATATATCGAATATATTATTTTATCGATTAATTCCAAATTAATTGTTCTCTCTCTTTTAAATAATATTTTATCCAAGATAAAATATCTTCGTAATTAATCCCAGATTAATTTTCTCTCTCATCTAATTAATCCCAGATTAATAAAGTTCGAGTCATACGTCATCGGTGAATCTTCGGGAAGCGACCCATGAGATCCCCGGATATGTTGGCAGTAAATCCAGTCGTCGGACTATCTGAACACGTAAGTACCTAGTACTACGTTTTTACCGATTTACAAGACATGGTTGGCTTCTAACAAAGCATCGTGCCTACCCAATTCTCTAGAAATATTCTTACAGGAATATACGATCTATATCAGGCGTAGTATACGTAGTATTGCGTATTTCGATCCAGCATCGGATGTCACGTGCATGGTCTGGGGCTGGAAATGTGTCTGCCCCGTACGAAGCACATATCAGATCTTTGGTAACTAGTCTCTATAATCGGATAAACATGACCTAGTCATTTTATCCAGATGACTGCAGTACATAAGAAAACCAGTTCCGTATCCTACGTGATCATCATCTCCACTATGACTGGAGTGATACTTCCATCTCGACATCACACCAAATACACTACGATTCTCAATATACCCAGAAGAGGCGTACACAGAACCTGTTCAAGCCCTGGACGACCAAAACCAAAGTATATTGATTTTCGCAAGTATTAGCGGTGCAAGTCTCAGGGTAAGACCAAATACACCTACCCTGATTCGGACTTCCATAGACCATAGTCATACAACCAATGGAATTCCGAGGGTCTATCCAGAGCGAAGCTGTTTCCGTACAATCGGTAAACACAACCTCCTATTACACTTGCATGTGTATCATATACCCAAATATATGAGAACTATGCCATTATGCTCCCACAACGCGCACAAGTGTAATACTAGTCTATTCCGTATTATCGATGTCCAATCTCGATAATACTACGACTAGGGATATTTAATGATTAAACCTTTATGGATTGATACTATCTCATATCTTATCAATCTGGAACTAATCATATGGACCTTCTATCATTTATACATCTTGGTAATCTAATTACAAATGACAAAAGAGCAATTTCCTTTGTCACATAGTTAATTTGTACAACAACACCATGATTTGTACAAATAGTGATGCTATGGGTAATAACTCTCCAACAATCTCCCACTTGGCCTATAGCCAATCACTCAAGTGTCCTACACCCGAACTATGTACGGTTCGCTCAAACTTCTGCTGAGAAAATGCTTTCGTCAACGGATTTGCATAATTATCATCTGATGCGATTTATTCGATCATCACATCGCCACGATGTAAGATCCGAACGAATCAGATTAATATTTGAAGTATCTATCTGGATCGTTGATGAGACCATTAATTCTTTAGCCTGTGCTGTAGCCTAGCTCAGCTGCTAACAGAACTATATCTAATCTAATTAGATTATTATTAATCTAGAAGGGTTCTATTGCTGCCTCAGCTGCAGCAATGTTCCGTTTTTGTTGTTTATTCGGTAACATTATCTTGCATGTAAGATTTCCAGCTCACTGTTCCGTTATTCAAACTTTATAGTACCGTTGTTACGACTTATAGTCGTTATTATCGGTTTGGAAACTTGCAGTAGTGAACCCAGTCACTTCAAGTTCTTATTCTTCATAGTTTAAGAAAGCATCCTTAGATCCTCTAAGATTCTAAAGGATGTTCTTAGCATCAATCCAGTGACTATCACTTGGATTGGCCTGATTGTGACTCCATATGCTCAAAGCGTATGAGACACCAGGTCGTGTACATTTATTTCAATGTACGAGTTCTCGGAGAGTATTAACAACTTTAAATCTATCCAGTAGATTTTATTTTCCTAGAATAAAGGTTGTTTCTCCCAAGAATTCTATGGAGAATTTTCATGAAAGCCAAGCTTTCACTGATTGTATTATGGGAATATCATTTCCAAGAAATGACATATCATCATTATTTAGGACATTCAGTCAGTGCGCTCCCACTAACCTTCTTATATACACAAGAATCAATTTTCGTTTTGAATTAAATCATACACCATTATGATTACTTCAAAACGATAATTCCAAGAACTCAATGCTTGCTTCAATCCATCCATGGATCGAATTAACTTGCAAACCTTGTTTGCTTGTTTTGGTACGACAAAACATCAGGATGTTGTAAACATCCTCCAAAAGGTTTTCGTTAAGGAAAGCAGTTTTGGCATTCAGCTGCCATATTTCATAAATGAAACATGCAGCATCAGCAAGCATTATCCAAATGGATTTAACCATGGCAACTGGTAAAAGGTTTCATCGTAATCGACACAATGTTGATAACGATACCTTTTCGCTACAAGCCTAGCTTAGTACGTTGGTATGTTGCCTTCCATGTATGTCTTCCTTGAAGACTTAATAGTACCAACATGCACAATGCCTTTCTGTATAACAACTGGTATCAAAACCCGGTTGGTATACATGGAATCCATTTCGGATTTCATTGCACTTTGCCATAATAGGGAGTCGATACCTTGTATCACTTCCTCATACGTAGTCAGTTCGTATTCCTCAAAAATTAACATCTTTATGAGGTGAGATCAGAAACCCATACTTCCCAAGTTGTTTTCTGACTTTCTCTGACTTACGTGGTTCTTGTGTATTGGAAGATTATTGGTATAGTTTCATCCTTGATGAACTATTTATGTTCCATTAAGGAATCAATGCCTGGAACAGTATTACTCCGATTTTCATCGAGTTTTACTTTCCTCCCACTTACCACTGCATATAGGTATTCCTCTTAGGAAAACCGCATGGCGAGCAACAATTACAATGTTCTCATGTGAGTTGTATAAGTAGCTATACTTTGGTTTCCCTAGGATAACCTACAATTAGGCACTTATCCGATTTGGGTTTTAGTTTGGTATCATCCAAACATATGCCCAGCATCCCAAATCTTCAGGAATGAGAAAACCTAGTTTCTTTCCTTTTCATATCTAATATGAAGTCTGTCTAATAGATTTTATGGAACCTTATTCAAAATAAGTTTTGCACTGTTTAAAGCTTATCCCTTGAAGGAAAATGATAGCTCAGAGCGACTCATGATTAACCTTATCATGTCCAGCAAAATTCAATTTCTCAGTCCGGACACACCGTCAATTTGACGTGTTCCGGGAGGAGTCCTTTTTGAAAGAATACTATACTCTTTCAATTATTTGAGAAACTTATTGCTTAAGTATTTTCATCATGGTACAATCGTGTTGGTTTAATATTTTAGCTGATCTGTTTGTCTACTTCGTGTCGAAACTCTTTGATTTCATCAAAAGTTTCCGATCCGTGTTTCACAAGAAACACATAACCAAAACGCGATGCCACATCTGTAAAGGTTTAGAAGTATTCATATCCACCTCTAGCCTAGCTAGATATGGGCCCACTTACGTCACTATGACCAAGGGCTAACAGATCGATGACATTTACATTTTTAACAAGTAAAAAGTACTTTAGGCACTTTGCCTAATAAACTAGATTCGTAGACATTATTTGAATAGAATCAAATATGTCTAGTACCCACTCTTCGAAGTGTGGATATACGAGTCTTGTCAATTGTGTCCCAGACAACAATGCCACTTATAAGTCTCAACTGATTAATTCAGTTCGAGCTATTTGTTTGTCATATCATATGTTCGAGATTTATTTATATTCAAAATATACATGCTGTTATTACATCTAATGTGCTTATCTCAATATCATCTTTATAAAATGAAACACTTTAGTGCTATAGAATATAAAGGTATACCCGCAACGGGTTAAACCCTGATATAGAGATAATGTCTCTAGTCTAACTAGGTACATTCTAACAGTTTCCTAATTTAAGTACGTACCCGAAGGGTAGTTTCTTAACTGGTTTTCTACGGTTAAAACAACAACTATCGTCCTGTTTCCGATTCTCATCTGAAGTCAGTATCTTGCTTGTCAGCAGATTCTGCATATCAATGCATATTTATGTACCACATCCAGTATCTAAAATCCAATTTTAATATTAGTAGTAAACATGTTTATGACAAACATATTTGAAGTCGGAGCCTTGCACCGTCTTCAATTCCTTCATGTCTACCTTGTCCATACGGCAGTCACGCTTCCGTGTCCCCGTTTGCCACAGTTTAGGCAGACATCTTGGATATGTCCTTTGTCTTCCCAGAAGATTATAATGACTTTGCCTTTGCCCTTTTTTCACATTCCATAAGCCTTTGGCCAAGCATTGGTCTTCTTGAATGTCGAAATAAGATGCGCCTTGCGCTTCTTGCCCTATTGCAAACTCTGGCTTTTCTCCTTGAGTATAACCATTAACTCTCCAAGAGTTTTCTATTGCAGTTTAATACTTCTAAGATCTATGAAGATCCTTCAATTTCATTATCATACTATAAGGATCCAATCCTTAGTTCTGACTAAGAAATTAAGGAGTCTATTTGGCAAGCTTAATGGATTAAGCACTAAAGTTATCATCACATGAATCTTCCAAAGATCATGCTCAACTATTTGCTCAACTCCAGACTTAGGCATAAGATGTTATTTTATCAAATAAAGTAACTTCTTAGTTTTCAGGACTATCCTGAAGTTTTATTCCCAATTTGAAAATTAAAGTCGTTTAAATACATTTTCACCCAGGATTATGTTTTAAACACTAATCTTTCAATTATCTTGATTCTAATAGTCCAACTATTTAATCAACGATTTTAGGTACTATTTATTATAATGATTACTATAGTCCAACTATATAATCAACTATAATTTAATTGATTAAATTCAATTATATTGATTACTATAATCCAATTATAAAATCAACTATTAATTGAAATGGCTAATTCAAATATATTGATTACTATAATCCAATTATATAATCAACTATAAATGAAATAGTTTGAATACAGTCCAACTTTCAATTTAAAATAACTTTAAATATTAGTCCAACTAATATATTAATTTATATAGACGAAAAATTTGAAATGAGCGCGTATTGGCAAGTAACTAAACGAATATTGCAAATTTAATACTTGCCTCCCACTATTTTTTGGCGAGCCTCTACCCTCTGTTGAGTACTCGGGAAACCTTGTTTCCTAGTGGGCTAGGATCCCGTTAAATAACACACAATCTTGACTTTGGCCAATAAATTGTATGATAATTAACTAGGTAGATCTCTAAGATCAATTGGATCCCATCAAATTCCTAGATCCAGTAGGTGGACATCCAAGTCTGAAACATATATCCCATATATGTCAATATATCCAATATATTGCCTAACCTTTTTCCTCTGAATCAACTAAGCCTTGGCTTTGGCACAACAAACTTAGTGATCCCAGTTAAGCGGAACCCATTGACCTTGGAAACTTCGTAATCAATGTCGATGGACAAGAAGTGATCTTGACTTTGGCCAACAAATCACAACTTGACAAGACACCGATATGGAACAAAGCCTTCATGATTCAAACACATCCTTGACGGACAAAGGTCTTGACTTGGCCAACAAACCAATGCCAGTCTTGGATCTTGAGTAAGAATCACTCAATGGAAGGAAAAACGCTTAATATGATGTTGAGGGTTTTTCGCGTGCAATTGACAACCAATTAATTATCTTTGTTAAGGTCTCATCATCATACACCCTTAAACATGCATTCTAAACACATAATAAGGCGCATATAAATAAAATAATAATGATATGCGGATGTATATTTAAATACATTGTTCCTAGAACAAATCTCTCCCTTTCCTCTATCTTGCTAGCACAAGTATTACTTCTACCCGATTACATAATACTTCTAAAGAAACCTAATTTACATTGAGGGGAATAGGTGAGAAGAGAAATACACAGAGTCAAGAGGTAATAGGCTGGACACGCAGGTCCAATTAATAAATTCTAAATTTATTACAACAATTTCCAAAATTGCCCTCACCCATTTAATATCCATCCGATATACATTATTCATACATCGCAACCATGTATTCACACAAGCATGTTATCAATCAATCTAATGCAATTAATTAATCTGAATATTAATGACCATCCAATGTTCAAACAACGATTTGATTTGCGCGAGTCAAACTCGTTTTGCGAATAAGTACTCAAAGTACGAATTCTTGAATTAAATTAAACTACAACATTAAATCCAATTTAATTTGTATTTAATACTAATTCTTTATTTAATTCCAAATTAAATATTACACTTTTCAATGTACCTTTACGACTTAGATTTTAAATCTAATCGTTACGGGTCTCAAAGCCCGATTAACATCCAATGTCAATTTAATTTAAAGTCCAATGGGCTTTTAATTAATTTCTAAGGCATGGACTTTTGGTCAATATGGGTCAAACCCAAATACCGAAGCCCATTTAAGGAATCACCCTTATTTGCCAAGAAACCAATTTTGGCCCATTAGGCCCAATTAAAATTAAAGGTCCATTAAGTCATAATTGGACTTTATGGATATAGTTTTGGGCCCAATTGGATCCAACCAATTTAGCCTAATCCTAACTTGGTACAACCAAGCCCATTAAGCCCAATTTCCAAAATAGGCCCAATTAATTAAATTACCAAATTCCAAATTTCATAACTTAATTAACCAAAGTGTATGCCATAATTAATTACCCAAATTAACATTTCCAAAACACAAATTTGTACAATTAATTATGCTCATTAACATCAAAACATGTCCAACACATTTTAATCAAAAATCAATCATTTTCCATGCTTATCATGTCTTGGCATTTTGGGATTTAATTGTTTGATTAGGTTTCAATCAAATTAAATCCACAATCAACATTACCCAATATTTTCCAACTCATCCAATGATCAAAAAACACAAAATACCATGACATTAAGGCATTACTATGATTCGGCCAAGCCTTACTATTGGGCAAAAATTGATCCAATCAACTATTCATGAAAATAATCCAATACAACTTCAATACAACATCATTCAAGCATACTCAATCAATTAATTTTATCAAATCATGCTCAAATTCAATTTACCCAATTTTACCCTAATTCAAGTTTCATGCTCAAAATGGCTCTGATACCGTTGTTGGGTTCTATAAGGTCCCAAGGATCAATTCAAACAATGAAATCATATGTGAATACACTAAAAGCATGGCGGAATCATACTTACAACGAATCAGATTTGGCGATGCGAGGAACACAAAACTTTTAGCTCCTTGAACTCATGGTTTTTGCTCCTTGTGGTGCTCGGCAGTGGGTTGTTTTGAGCTCCAAGAAATTCGGCCATGGATGTTCCAAGCTCCAAGCGTTGTGATGTGTATTCCATGCTCACAAAATTATTTCCCTATCACCTTTGTAAGACTCCGAATGTGTGCTAGCACTTGGTAATTTTTTGCCACAAAAATCACCATCTTGCTTCTCCTCGCTCACGGCAAAACCAGAAAAAGGAAGAAGAAAAAGGAAATTTGCCCCTTGGGCGTGAGAGAGGAAAGAGGAAGAGAGGAAAGTGTTAAGTGTTGGTTGTTGGAAAATTGTGTATCTAATACACAAATTAGAAATTCAAAATTCATTTTCCAAATTTTTCACTTTCAAAAAAGTCAAAAGGCATTAAAGCCAACAACCACCTCTATCAACTATTCACATCACTCTTGACAAGTTATCAAATCACTCAAAGTGACTAGACATCACATCAATCGATTGACTAGTGATTTGATGCTTGATGTGACTTGTGGGCCGCACTTTAATTCGCAAAGAGAGTGCGCCCGCAAACACTCCTGGGCTCGGGTTCGCTAATTCTAAATTAACGAATTTTCGTTGCTACATAATTAAATAATTATGCCTAGCAAAATCACTATTCATGTCGCTAACGAATTAATTCTAAATTAACTCGTTCGTCCGAATTAAAATCTAATTTCAATTCCGCGTCGAAATCCAATTTTGTATAATATATCGAATATATATTTTATCGATTAATTCCAAATTAATCGTTCTCTCTCTTCTTTTAAATAATATTTTATCCCATATTAAATTTCTCTCTCATCTAATTAATCCCAGATTAATTTTCTCTCTCATCTAATTAATCCCAGATTAATAAAGTGTGAGTCATACGTCATTAGTGAATCTTCGGGAAGCGACCCATGAGATCCCCGAATATGTTGGCAGTAGTAAATCCAGTCGTCGGACTATCCGAACACGTAAGTACCTAGTACTACGTTTTTACCGATTTACAAGACATGGTTGGCTTCTAGCAAAACACCGTGCCTACCCAATTCTCCAGAAATATTCTTACAGGAATATATGATCTATATCAGGCGTAGTATACGTAGTATTGCGTATTTCGATCCAGCATCGGATGTCACGTGCAAGGCCTGGGGCTGGAAATGTGTCTGCCCCGTACGAAGCACATATCGGATCTCTGGTAACTATTCTCTATAATCGGATAAGCATGACCTAGTCATTTTATCCCGATGACTGCAGTATATAAGAGAACCAGTTCCGTATCCTACGTGATAATCATCTCCACTATGACTGGAGTGATACTTCCATCTCGACATCACACCCAATACACTACAATTCTCAATATACCCAGAAGAGGCGTACACAGAACCTGTTAAAGCCCTGGACGACCAAAACAAAAGTATATTGATTGCGCAAGTATTAGCGGTGCAAGTCTCAGGTTAAGACCAAATACACTTACCCTGATTCAGATTTCCATAGACACATAGTCATACTACCAATGGAATTCCGAGGGGTCTATCCAGAGCGAAGCCGTTTCCGTACCATCGGTAAACACAACCTCCTATTACACTTGCATGAGTATCATATACCCAAATATATGAGAACTATGCCGTTATGCTCCCACAACGCACACAAGTGTAATACTAGTCTATTCCGTATTATCGATGTCCAATCTCGATAATACTACGACTAGGGATATTTAATGATTAAACATTTATGAATTGATACTGTCTCATATCTTATCAATCCAGAACTAATCATATGGACCTTATATCATTTATATATCTTGGTAATCTAATTACAAATGATAAAAGAGCAATTTCCTCTGTTACATAGTTAATTTGTACAACAACACCATGATATGTACAAATAGTGATGCTATGGGTCATAACTATCCAACAATCTCCCACTTGGCCTATATCCAATCACTCAAGTGTCCTACACCCGAACTATGTACGGTTCGCTCAAACTTCTGATGAGAAAATGCTTTCTTCAGCGGATTTGCATAATTATCATCTGATGCGATTTATTCGATCATCACATCGCCACGATGTATGATCCGAACGAATCAGATGAATATTTAAAGTACATATCTGGATCGTTGATGAGACCATTAATTCTTTAGCCTGTGCTGTAGCCTAGATTAGCTGCTAACAGAACTATATCTAATCTAATTAGATTATTATTGATCCAGAAGGCTTCTATTGCTGCCTCAGCTGCAGTAATATTCCGCTTTTGTTGTTTATTCGGTAACAGTATCTTACATGGAAGATTTCCAGCTCACTGTTCCGTTATTCAAACTTTATAGTACCGTTGTTACGACTTATAGTCGTTATTATCGGTTTGGAAACTTGCAGTAGTGAACCCAGTCACTTCAAGTTCTCCTTCTCCATAGTTTAAGAAAGCATCCTTAGATCCTCTAAGATTCTAAAGAATGTTCTTAACATCAATCCAGTGACTATCACTTGGATTGGCTTGATTGTGACTCCATATGCTCAAAGCGTATGAGACACCAGGTCGTGTAGATTTATTTCAATGTACGAGTTCTCGAAGAGTATTAACAACTTTAAATTTATCCCAATAGATTTTTATTCCTAGAATAAAGGTTGTTTCTCCCAAGAATTCTACGGAGAATTTTCATGAAAGCCAAGCTTTCACTGATTGTAATTATGGGAATATCATTTCCAAGAAATGACATATCATCATTATTTTGGACATTCAGTGTCAGTGCGCTCCCACTAACCTTCTTATATACACAAAAATCAATTTTCGTTTTGAATTAAATCATACACCATTATGATTACTTCAAAACGATAATTCCAAGAAATCAATGCTTGCTTCAATCCATCCATGGATCGAATTAACTTGCAAACCTTGTTTTGGCATTCAGCTGCCATATTTCATAAATGAAACATGCAGCATCAGCAAGCATTATCCAAATGGATTTAACCATGGCAACTGGTAAAAGGTTTCGTCGTAATCGACAGAATGTTGATAACGATACCTTTTCGCTACAAGCCTAGCTTAGTACGTTGGTATGTTGCCTTCCATGTATGTCTTCCTTGAAGACTTAATAGTACCAGCAAGCACAATGCCTTTCTGTACAACAACTGGTATCCAAACCCGGTTGGTATACATGGAATCCATTTCAGATTTCATGGCACTTTGCCATAATAGGGAGTCGATACCTTGTATCACTTCCTCATACGTAGTCAGTTCGTATTCCTCAATAAGATTAACATCTTTATTAGGTGAGATCAGAAACCCATACCTCCCAAGTTGTTTTCTGACTTTCTCTGACTTACGTGGTTCTTGTGTATTCGAAGATTATTGGTATAGTTTCATCCTTGATGAACTATTTGTGTTCCATTAATGAATCATTGCCTGGAACAGTATTACTCCGATTTTCATCGAGTTTTACTTTCCTCCCACTTACCACTGCATATAGGTATTCCTCTTAGGAAAACCGCATGGCGAGCAACAATTACATTGTTCTCATGTGAGTTGTATAAGTAATATACTTTGGTTTCCCTAGGATAACCTACAATTAGGCACTTATCCAATTTGGGTTTTAGTTTGGTATCATCCAAACATATGCCCAGCATGCCCAAATCTTCAGGAATGAGAAAACCCAGTTTCTTTCCTGTTCATATCTAATATGAAGTCTGTCTAACAGATTTTTATGGAACCTTATTCAAAATAATTTTTGCACTTTTTAAAGCTTATTCCTTGAAGGAAAATGGTAGCTCAGAACGACTCATGATTAAACTTATCATGTCCAACAAAATTTGGTTTCTCAGTTCGGACACACCGTCAATTTGACGTGTTCCGGGAGGAGTCCTCTCTGAAAGAATACTATACTCTTTCAAGTATTTGAGAAACTTATTGCTTAAGTTTTTTCATTATGGTCCAATCGTGATGGTTTAATACTTTAGCCGATCTGTCTGTCTACTTCGTGTCGAAACTCTTTGATTTCATCAAAAGTTTCCGATTCGTGTTTCATAAGAAACACATAACCAAAACGCGATGCCACATCCGTAAAGGTTTAGAAGTATTCATATCCACCTCTAGCCTAGCTAGATATGGGCCCACTTACATCACTATGACCAAGGGCTAATAGATCTATGACATTTACACTTTTACCAAGTAAAAAATACTTTAGGCATTTTGCCTAATAAACTAGATTCGAAGACATTATTTGAATAGAATCAAATCTGTCCTAGTACCCACTCTTCGATAGTGTGCATTTTTTTGAAGACTTATAGGAATCGAGCAAACTATTTGTCCAGTTTGTTTTTCTGAAGTCTTTGTGGAAAAAGTGGAGGTAAAGTGATTCTTTCTGGTTTTTTTTCCTTTGCTTCTTTTTCCTCCATCTGTGGAACTACTTCTTTTGGAAATTCCTCAATGGATGCCTTGATTCCAATATCTTTATTGATTTCAGTACCGCTTTTTAAGGTAATGGCTTGACATTGCTCCTTCCCTCGGTTCCTTGGAATTGGTTCTGTGTTGCTAGGAAGGTTACCTGACGATCTGTAACTCTGAGTATTGGCCAGTTTTCCAATTTGATTCTCCAGTGCTTTGATAGAAGCAGATTGGCTCTGAAATATAGCATCATATTTTTTTAACTGAGCCAGCACTTCTACTATTCCTGGTTCATTTGCATGTTCCTAGCCTTTATTTTGTTGCTGTTGGAATCCGGGTGGTGGATAGTTCCTTTGCCCCTAATTGTTGCTCCATACGAAATTGGGATGATTCCTCCACCATGGGTTGTAGGTGTTGGAATATGGATTGTTCCCCTGTCTGTTGAAATTGTTTACATAATTCACCGTCTCTTCATGTTGGTTTGTCTCTGGTGCTCCTCCATATGGTGAACTTGTGGATCCAGTATTACCTTGCATGCTGAGAGTTTCTATGAATTTACATATCTGATCCAGCTTGGCATTTACTGCTGTGTTGGCTCCAACTTCATAAAATCCAGCAATTCTTTGGATCAAGCTCCTTTATGTTGGCCACAATGAATTATTGTTAGCCATTTCTTCAATTAGGTCCCAGGCTTGATCTTCTCATTTTGCCATTAAAGCTCCTCCAGCAGCAGCATCAATTGTGGTTCTCATTATTCCAGAAAGTCCATTGTAGAAGGTTTGGACTTGTAGCCATTTTACAATCTCATGGTGAGGGGAGTAAATCTTTTTACCTTTCCCAAGCTTCATAAAGGGATTCTGAATCTTGTTGCATGAAGGATGTGATGTCATTCCTTAACTTTGCAGTTCTGGCTGGTGGAATGTACTTTGCAAGGAATTTGGTGGCTAGAGTGTTCCAAGTTGTGATGGAACCTGCTGGTAATGAATGTAGCCAAGCCTTAGCTCTGTCTTTCAAGGAATATGGAAAAACTCGCAGTCTCATTGCTTTTTCAGCTGCGCGGTTGTAGTTGAAAGTACCGTAAACTTCCAGGAAGTTACTGATGTAGGCATTAGGATCTTCAGTTGCATTCCCCCCAAACTGAACTGACTGATGAATCATCTGAATGCATGTTTTGATGTCACACGCATTTGCTGGTAAGGGAGGAAGTACAATACAAGAAATAAGTCAGTCAACCACCGGAATGGTTCTGTCTCGAATGAGAATTGGTGGTGCAACCTCCAAAGGTTCAGGTTCCATGTTAACGATTGCTTCTTAGCCTTTTCACCTTTCCTTTCTCAACTATCTGATGGTTCTTTCAATCTCTGGGTCAAGCGGTCGGATTTCAAAGATTCTAGTTCATCTCATGTAGTGTCTGAGAACCTGAATCATAAGAAAACAGAAATAATAAGTAAAAAGAAATTAGACACCAGTAACATTTTTAACCCCAAAACTAATAGTGAAAGATAAATAAGTCCCCGACAACGGTGCCAAAAACTTGACCGACGTTGTCACACGCGTATAACGCAAGCGCACGTATCATTCAAGTAGTATAAAAAGTATCAATCCCATGAGGACTTAATACCTAATCTATTAATTTATGAAGCCAAATTTTTATAAGTATCTAATGGATTGGTTGTTTGATTGGATGGTGACTTGGATTGTCACTTGAAATTTAAAACAAGTAAATAAAATAACGTGAAAGTAGTTTGAGAAAATTCAATATTTAGAAACTATCAAGGGTTGTGAATCTTTCCAATATCTTTTAAAAGATGAAGTGGTTATTTTACGTTTGTGTAATATATCGGTTTATTAACCTGGAACACAAAATTATGTAAAAGCCTCTTCCGATGGTCAGATAAAAATACCCAGTGTAACTCAATTAATCATATTCCTATGTCAACCAAGTTATCTGAATTCATTAAGATTAAGTTCTAATTATGGCTACCCCCGTCCGACATGTATATTCTCATCCTGTAAGGAAATCTATTAAAGGGTTATCTATCCTCAAGGAAGATCGTGGGTTATTAAGTCTAAGATCTTTAACCTAAAATCCATTTTCCAAGTTCATTTTAAGTTTACCTGATCAATCTTATTAATGGCCAGTTAACAAGAAGCGTTAAGTTTAAGACATAATAAATAAACCTTTAGATTACCCAAACTGTAAATTAACCCCTTATAAATCGGTGATATTGGATTTCATCACAACCCAGATAATTGAGTTAGTTACAACTCATAACTAGGGCTGATAAAAACTTAAATAAAATAAAAGACATAAATTAAATTGCTGAAAAGTAAATGCTGAAAGTAAATTACTGAAAAGTAAAAGCTGAAAAGTAATTGCTGGAAATTAAAAAAAATGTAAAAATACAATAAAAGAAAATGCTGAGGTTAAAGGATCCACTTTTATCACAACTATTTTAGATATCTCCCTTAATATAATATATTAACTTTGCGTGATAATTACCAACCAGCCATATAGGCGGTATCCTCATTAAGTCAAATTAATAATAAATTACCAACCAATCAGTCAGGCGGTATCTAGTTTAGTCAGGTTAATACCAATTTCAATAATTACCAACCGACCAATCAGGTGGTATCCTCATTGAGTCAGGTTTTAACTAGTTTATATATTATATTTAAGGGAGATTAATCTAAATATTAGTAATAAAAGCTTTACCTCTTACACCAGTAAGGGGGAGTTACCTCCTCATTACTGAAAAGTAAACACTGAAAATTAAAGAAAGAAAAGTAATGTGCGTAAAAGTAAATTGCTGAAAGTAAAGACTGAAAAGTAAAGAAAAGAAAGTGCAAAAACGGAAATTAATTATTGAAAGCTGTAAATAAACAAGTAAGATACAATCTTCTTAGTATTCTTAAGGAATTACATAGAAGAAGGTATGAATTCAAACCTGAAATTCGGCCTTCTATTTATAGGTGAAAGTTTGCCCTGCGCATCGCGATGCGCACGTCATTGTGCATCGCGACGCGCGTTGATCTTCGATGCGTGTCACGCCTTTTGCTGAGATGGTGACACGTGTCAGGGGCTGAATGATTAACTCAATAATTGTGCTGACGTGGCGTTGACTGAATTATTAACTCAATAATTATGCTGATGTGGCGATGATGATTGTCGGCAGCATGTGATGATGACACGTGTCCTACGCACGTTAGCATGATTTGTTGTGATGTTGACACATGGCAGACGCACGTTAGCAGATTCAGCGCATGTTAACAGACGGCACACGTTAGCATGGCGCACGTTAGCAATGTGCATTTTAGAAAATCTTCTCTGATTGTGACACGTGTCCTGGCGCATGTTAGCAGACTTCGGTGCACGTTAGCGGTCGCGACGTGCCAAATGACAGTTTTGTCCTTTTTGTCCGTTTTTCACTATTTTGGCCCCAAATCATCTCCAGAGAGTCCCGAAACCTTATTTATCTACAAAATAACCCAAAACACATCAAAATATTCACAAAACTCAAGAAACTATACAAAATATTAGGTCAAATGAGTGGGAAATAGTGATACATTTACCACTCATCATATACTAAATGATAAAATAACACAAACTCCAATACACTAACAGATAAAAATATAGTTTTTAATGTAATTTTTTAGAATGACTATATATATATAGTTAGGTTTCAATAATAATGCCTTAATTTTAATAAGTTACGAACATACGAGGAAATACATGTATTTTATTAGGTCAGGCAAAAAAGACGAGACAATATATGTACTTTCTCGCATGTCCGTAACTTATTAAAATGAGGACATCATTATTGGAACCTGATTATGTGTGTGTTTATATATAGAAAAATATGAACTCTCAAATATTATATGACAAAAGAAATTGCATTGGGGCGTGTTTTTTTTTTTACTTTGGTCGTCATTTTAATAAAATGACGACATCTTTATTAGAACCTCGTGTGTATATATTTGTGTACGCATGTATATATAGTTTCTTACATTTCCACTGAAAATTGTCATGTGAATATAAGTCAAAGATCTTGTAGTCATGATAAAAATATTTTTAGAACTTTTAATATTGTTGGTTTCTTTATGTCTCCTGCACTGTTCCAATAAGATGCTCCTTAATTTTCCTGGATACTTGCAGGAGCAGTATTATTATATTATAAGATTATTTTTAGTGACTTATTTCTCATAACCATGCCATTATCTAGCACAACCTACTATTGTTATAATTGTATGAAAGACCAATACAATCATCTCTATTATATATATTATGCCTATCCTTATGATGATGATGATCACATTCTATGCAACATATTGATGGAGTTGGTGCTTGGAGTGTCAATCAGAATTATACATTTTATTTTTTATTAATAAAATAACTACATTTTCATTTTATACCTTTTTAATGGTATTGTCATTATGCTTATTAGATTGGTGTATAGATATGCTAAGAATAACATCGACCTTAGACTATTTTTGACACTAGGTATAAACTATTCTTAAAGTAGATATTCCTAGTCGTTGGTTTTGGAATACGGTCGAATTCCTATAACCTAGAAGACTAGCACATGTCGTATATTGGAATTGGAGTTCCAATGGTTTAACCCGATGTACCATGAGTTTTGGAAACTCGTATAGACATGTGGGTATTCGTTGAAGCAAATACTGAATGACTCATAGGTGATTCCTAATAGTTGGAAGTACACACCACCGTCAATAGGAATCTCCTCGAGTCGAGTAGCATATGTAATCCCTTAACTATAGGATATCATTGATTTTGTGTGAGATCCTCCACACTTTGATGCCATGTATGTCGGAAACCTTTCATGGTCTAGCCTCTAGATGTTCGTTGGGTGTGGACCGATGCACTTAATAATCAAGTGCGAAGCAAGATAGGATATATCGGTATGTATGTGTACCATAAGGGGTTTAGGTATTCATGTGAGTAAAGTCATGATTCTTAAAGCTTTGGCCAAAGTCAATCACCTAGGGTGGATCGCATCAGTTATGAAGAATCGTGGACATGTCGAAATGAGATGTGCGCCTTGGAAACTTTACGATGTATTTTATGTTTCCTAAGCACAACTCGGATAACCTACAACAGATGTATTGTTAAACATATGTGATAACCTCGATTTGTATAGTTTGGAAAGGTCGTTCGTGTTCTTCGCGAATTCAGAGGTGGCCGAATTGCATACATATTAGCTAGGCTTATATGACGAACGTGTCTGAACTTAGAGAGTCCCAATATTAACACTTGGGTAGCCGATTAATTTTGATAAAAGATAATATTCGATATTATAATTATCAACCAAAATAATCAAGTGTTATTGGATAACATTGATTATTTACTTTGACCTATTTGGATTAATTGGATTAATTAAAAAATACACAAAGGGCTTAATTGTAAATTCATAAATATCTCTACCATTTAAGGATATTTTGGAAATTCCAAATTTGTATTAATATGTGTAAATCTATATGTCTTGATTTAATTGGATTAAATCAAAGTGGTAGACATTGAACTAATCCATTAAGTAAATATTGTCTTGATTTAATTTATTTAAATCAAAGTGGTAGACAATGGGATTAGTCACACCTAATTATTAATATTTTGATGAATTTAATTAAGCATACCTAATATTTGATAAGACATTTATTGATTAAAAATTGCCTAAGTTTTGCTATAAATAGCAAGCTTTTAGAAAGGTTTTAATTAAGCTTAAGCAAGGTAAAAATTTGCGAAAGCTATACACAAGTATTTCTTATAGAAAATTAGCATAAGTTAGAGAAGTGTTTAGAGAAGCTTGTGAGGTTTCTATAACATTTAATCTAGGAGAAATGAAGATTGGATCTTGGAGTGAAGCTTGCTAGCATTGGAATCAATGCTGGATCTTAAAGAAAAGCTTGCAACACTTTGGAGGTTCTCCCACCATTTCAACAAAGAGAAGGAAATTGGATCTTTGCTTCAAGCTTGCTAGGTAAGTTTGAAATTCTCTTAAGTTATGAAATATGTATTGGATGCATGATCACATAACTTAATGTTGAAATAAGTCTAATAAATTATGTAGGATACTTTAAAAGTATAAACACAACATACTTGTAATTAGGTCAAATATGTTCATGTTGGACATGAAATAGTTAATAAGAGTTCGGAACTTTAGATTAAAGCTTAGAGCTATGACTACCATTCTAGAATCAGTTGACCACCTTTGGGTGAACTGGAATTGATCATGAGACATTTCTTTTTGGGATTCTATTTTGGGTTGTAATTTGATTCAAAGAAATGCATATATATATATATCTATTTTAAAATTTATATATGTTTGTTTGGAAACTAAAATTATTTGGGGTGATTTTAAATGTGTTGAAGGTTTTTGAAATTATTTAAAATAAAAAATTATGCATGAAGCAATTGCATGTACGCGCATGCGCTAAAGCGTATGTGCGTGACAATACATTTCATCTCCTATTTTATCCTTATGTGGTTTTACGGATTTCATTTTATCCCGGTTTTTCCCTAAACAATCGTAATGAAATATGATATTTCATTAAAATATTTTAAAATACACCCATGCTTCATATCCACGGGTTAGACCCATTTTCCGCTGCGTGGGACACCGATCCGACCCTAGGATTTCCATAATTGTCCATGTTGGACAATTATGACCTATAGCGTCACTATTTGTAAAAGACATTGTGGTTTTTGTACAAATTAACTATGTGACAATGAAATTGCATTTTATCATTTTGTAATTTGATTACTTAAATATATAAATGATAAAAGTCCTTATGATTATTTCCGGATTATTAGATATGAGACAATATCAATCCATAAGGGTTTAATCATTAAATATCCATAGTCGTAGTATTATCGAGACTGGACATCGATAATGCGGAATAGACTAGTATTGCACTTGTGCGTGTTATAGAAGCGTAACAGCATAGTTCTCATATGTTTAAGTATTGGATACTTATGCAAGTGTGATATAAGGTTGTGTTTACCGATGGTACGGAAACAGCTTTGCTCTGGATAGACCCCTCGGAATCCCATTGGTAGTATGACTATGTGTCTATGAGAATCCGCATCAGGGTAGGTGTATTTGGTCTTAACCTGAGACTTGCATCACTAGTACTTGCGACAATCAATACGCTTTGGTTTTGGTCGTCCAGGACTTTAACAGGTGCTGTGTACGCCTCTTCTGGGTTTATTGAGAATCGTAGTGTATTGGGTGTGATGTCAAGACGGAAATATCACTTCAGTCATATGGAGATGATGATCACGCATGGATACATAACTGGTACTCTAATTGGTTGCAACCATCGGGATAATATGACAAGGTCATGATTATCCGATTAAAGAGACTAGTTGCTTGTGATCCGATATATGCTTCGTACGGGGCAGCCACTATTCCAACCCCAGGCCTTGCATGTGACATCCGATACTAGATCGTAATACGCAATACTACGTATACTATGCCTGACATAGATTATATATTTCTTTAAGAATATTTCTGGAGAATTGGGTAGGCACGGTGCTTTGCTAGAAGCCAACCATGTCTCGTAAATAGGTAAAAACGTGGTACGAGGTACGCACGTGTTCGGATAGTCTGACGACCGGATTTACTGCCAACATATCCAAGGATCCATGGGTCGCTTCCCGAAGATTCACCGATGACGTATGATTCGAACATAATTAATCTAGGATTAATTATAGAGAGATTTTATCTGGGATAAAATACTATTTAAAGAGATAGAACGATTAATTTGGAATTAATTGATAAAATAATATATTTGATATATTAAATGAAATTAGATTTCATAACGGAATTAAAATAGGATTTTAATTCGGGCGAATGAATTAATTTATAATTAATTCGCGAGCGACGTGAAAAGTAATTTTGCTAGGCATAATTATTTAATTAAATTTGATTTAATTACGTCGCAACGGAAAATTCTTTAATTCGGAATTAGCGAACCCGAGCCCGGGATGTGTTGCGGGCCCACTTGGATTTTTAATCAAGTGGGGCCCATAAGTCACATCACATGTCACATCATTTGTCTTTCTCATCACTTTTTGGTGATGGAATTAGGTGAAGTGGGTGATGATGTGTAGATGACTTGTAAAACACATTTTGTAAAGTTGAATGACATATACCAAACATTTGGTATATCTTTATTTTGATTTTGGAAATCCATTACACAACTTTTGCTCTCTCTCTCTTCTTCCAATCTCACGCCCAAAAGTGCAGAATTTTCTCTCCCAAAATTTCAATGCTTGGCTGGATTTCACAAGAGAAAATTGGAAGATTTGTTGCAAATTTTCAAAGGTGCTAGCACACAAAGAATCATATAAGGTGTTAGGGAAACTAATCCCTTGAGCTTGGAATCTCAAAACTCAAAGCTTGGAGCTTGGATTCATCATTCAAATAGGAGCTTGGAGACTTCTCAAAGGCAAAGTTTTGTTATCAACACTTCCTATATCCGTTCAATGTGAGTTTATTTCCGCTTTTCTCCTTTGAGTATTTACATCATTTCTTGCTTAAATTGATCTTGGGACACCTTAAAAACCCAACAGTCCCAGCACATATCATCAAAGATTCTGTAGTACTGAGAAAAATATGATTTGGGAGAAAAGGTTTCCTGAACAACAAATAATTTCCATTAAAACTGTTGGAGTTAGTGCTTGGAGCGCCAATCAGAATAATATATATTATATTATATTATATTATTTACTAATAAAATAACTACATTTTCATTTCAAACCTTATTGATGGTAATGTCATTATGCATATAAGATTGATATATAATATGTTAAGAATGACATCGACTTTAGAATAGTCATGTAGTAATATTGGACACTTGGTGGTCTGATATCGGGATAGTATTACTATTATAAACTATTCTTAAAGTAAATATTCATAGTCGTTGGTTTTGAATACGATCGAATTCCTATAACATAGAAGACTAACATATGTCGTATTGGAATATGAGTTCCAATGGTTTAAGCCCATGTACCATGAGCAAAGGAAACTCTTATAGACATGTGGGTATTCAATGGAGCGAATAATGAATGAATCACATGTGATTCCTAATAGTTGGAGGTATTCCCCGCTGTCAATAGGAATCTCCTCTAGTCGAATAACATATGTGATCCTATGACTATAGGATATCATTGATTTTGTGTGTGATCATCCACACTTTGATGCCATATATGTCAGAGACCTTTCATGGTCTGACTGCTAGATGTTCTTTGGGTGTGGATTGATACACTCGTTAATTAAGTGCATATCAAGATAGGATCCGTCGGCCCATATGTGTACCATAAGGGATTTAGGTATCCATGTGAGTAAGTCACAATTCTAAAGACTTTGGCCAAAGACGATCACCTAAGGTGGATCACATATATTAGAAATGGTGTTCTGATTAGTTGTAAAGAATCTTGGACATATCGACATGAGATGTACGCCTCGGAAACTTGACGGTGTAATCTATGTTTCCTAAGTATAACTCGGATAGCCTACGATGGAGGGATTGTTAAACATATGTGATGACCTCAACTTGTATAGTTCAGAAAGATCTTTTGTGCTCTTCGCGAATTCGGAGATGGTTAAATTGCGTATATATAAGCTAGGCTTCTATGACGAACGTGTCTGGTCTTAAAGAGTCCCACAATATGAAGTGTACTTATTGAGCACTTGGGTAGCCGATAATGTTTGATAATAAATAATATTTGATATTTTAATGATAAATTAAAATAATTAAGTGTTATTGGATAACATTAATTATTTACTTACTTTGATCCAATTGGATTAATCCAAAATCACACAAGGGCTTTGCTATAATTTCATAAATATCTCTACCATTGGAGGATATTTTGGTAATTATAAATATGTAATAATATGTGTATTTGTCTTGATTTAATTGGATTAAATCAAAGTGGTAGACAAATGTGATTAGTCACACCTAATTATACATATTTGGATAAATTGAATTAAGCCCAACTAAAAGTTGATTAAGACTTTTATTAATTAAAAATTGCATAAGTTTTGCTATAAAAAACAACATTGAGCAAGTTTTAAAGTAAGCTTGAGCTTAAGAAAGTTAAGCTTGTGAAAACTAAAACAAGCATGATTTAGAAATATTAGCCTAAGTGAAAGAAGTGTTTAGAGAAGCTTTGGAAGTTCTCTACAATATTTCAACAAGGAGAAATCAAGATTGGATCTTGGAATCAAGCTTGCTAATTTTGGAATCAAGATTGGATCTTGGAATCAAGCTTGCTATTTTGAATGAAATCATGACTGGATCTTGGAATCAAGCTTGCTAGCTTTGGAAGTTCTCAACAAATTTCAACAATGAGAAGAAGATTGAATCTTGGTATCAACCTTACTAGGTAAGTTTGATCTTTTCTAAAGCTATGTTTTCATTAGTGAGTTATCATTAGTGAACATATAGTGATATATTATGTATTGGATACATAATAACATAGCTGGATGTTGAAATTAGGCTAATAAATTATGTATGGATGCTTTGAAAGCATAAACATAATACGCTTGTGATTGGGTCAAAATATTTATGTTGGACATAAATATAAAATTAGAGTTTTGAACTCTAGATAATAGCTTGGAGTTATGGTACCATTCTAGAATCACTAGACCACATTTGGGTTACCTAGAATTGTTCATAAGTCATTTCATTGTGGGATTGTATTTTGGTTTGTGTTTTGATTCAAAAATACATATATATATATATATATATGTTTGTTGTATAACATAGGTTTAGTTTGGTTTTGAAATTAAAATTATTTTGGATATTTTTTAAAAGGTGTTTAAGGTTTTTTTTTTAAAAAATTATTGAAAACCCGAGGCTGCTGCATTGTAGCATAGCATGTTACGCGGTAACGTAGCAAGCTTGCGCAAGCAAGCTGAGCATACTTGCACAGCATACGCAAGTTGAGCATACTTGTGTAGCATACTCAAACTGAGCATACTTGTGCATCATACGCAAGCTCCTTGCTTGCGCAAGAAAACTGAGCATGCTTGCACAAGAAAACTGAGAATGCTTACGCAACATGTGTAAGTTTCACAAGCGTGCGCCACACGCATGACCTAGTTTTTTCTCTCGTTTTGGTTTTTCCGAAATTCGATTCATCCCCAGTGTTTCACTATACACTCGTAATGGAATATTGTATTTCATTAAATTATTTAAAAAAATACACATATGCTTGATATCCATGGATACGACCCACTTCCGTTACGTGGGACACCGGTCTGACCCTAGGGGCCCTACATCCGGCCCAAGAGAACGGTATCAGAGCAAGTCTTAACCACATAATACATGTTACATGTAATACATGTATTTGAATCTATGTCTGTGTAATTTAATTTAATTATGCATAAGTCATATTCGATGTGCATGGCATGTTTTAAATTAAAATTTTTATTTTGACCCAAGCATGCTAATGACTTGATTGTCATGAATATCCTGTGATTAGGTGATTACTTTATTTTAATTAATAGTATTAATAATGTTGGAGCATTATTGGATGGTCCGTCTTGTCAATACGGAGATGAATGAGTTCTTATTACTTATGTCCAATACCGTTATTATTGTGAGGTTATAAGTGGTTTGAACTTAGATCGCTCCGGTAAAAAATTACATGTAGCGTGATGAGTTAACGTAGTCACCCAATACCGTCATTATTGTGAGGGTGTACTTACGAAGCTCATTAGTGCATATTGAAAAGTATACATCTGGAACACGTTTAATCCAATACCGTCATTATTGTGAGGATAATAAACAGTTCAGGAGCAAACTTAGGAGTTATATGGATGTGATTGACTTTTGAGGTATATCTAATGAGTTTTTGAAGGCTAAGACCATCATTATTGTGAGGCTTGAGTAAATCTCATGGGATCCACTTCCCGCTATGAAATTTTGATAGTCAAATTTCTATTTTCGTTAAGAGAGATTACAAAATTACGTAAAGTAGTGGGAAGACACTAATATATTTAAAATCAATAATCGTATTAGTGTTTTTATATTGAAATAAAATTATTCTACTAGTGTTTAATTGTTATCTTGTCGAAGGCTGTCGTAAATCCATTAGTGCGGCTTTTGGATTCCAATAAACTAAAAGGAGCCTCAAACTACTAAGAGTATGAGATGATCATCCGCTTTGTCTTGGAGTCAAAACGATTGAGATATGTTGGCTTTGTGATGCATTCGATGTAAGCCACAGATGAAGAATTTCATAACATGATACGCATGACAGAGCATGATTTGAAGAAAGGCAATCCCACTTTATACCTCCACAGTGGAACAAACTCTTCAAAGATTTCTAGAAAGTCTAAGAAGATTAAAGTGGGAATTAGAAGAAATACTCCAAGAAACAAATTTCAAGACCGCGTGTAGCTCGTGATGCATGTCTATATTACCAAAAGTCTGGACACTAGAAACGTGATTGTCCAGAGCTGAAAGGAAAAGTAGGAACCCCAAATATGTTTTGTATTTTTTCTATTATTGACATCTCATTAGCCTTAGATGTAAATAGTGATTGGGTGTTGGTCACCGGTAGTCCCACTCATATTTTCAACTTCATGTAAGCCATGAGAGTTAAAAAAAAGGCTGAACAAATGGGAGATCCAACATAGAATTGGGAATGGCAAAACATTGGATGTCAAAGCCATAGGAACGGTTGTTCTAGATCTTCATAATGGATGTAAATTAATTTTACATGACTGTTATTATGTACCCTCTCTTATTAGACCAATAATATCGTTACCGATATTGGATAAAGAGAGATATAAAATAAACATTAAAAATAATGCCTTATGTTTATATGATAAAGACAACTATTTGATATGTGAATGTTCTTTGTCTAACAGTTATTATGTTTTGGAAACATATGGAGATGTCTTTAATGTTGAGGAAAATACAAGTAAAAGATCTTAATTAAATAATATTGAATTATGGCATATGATATTGGGCCACGTAGGTGTTAGACATCTATCAAAATTGATTGAAGATGATTTGATTGAAGATCTTATCTTAGATCCTTATCCGATTTATAAGTCATGTATCCTAGGGAAAATGACAAAGGCCATATTTCTTGGTGTTGGACACCGTAATGAAGATTTATTGGAGTTAGTACACAGTGATGTGTGTGGTCCATTAAATCATGTCGCTCATGATGGTTCAACATACTTCGTGACTTTCACGGATGATAAGTCAAAATATGGATATGTCTATTTGATGAGACATAAATCGAAAATATTTGAAAAGTTTAAAATATTCTGAAACGAAGTAGAAAAATAAATCGGGAAATTCATCAAGTGCCTTTGATCAGATCGATGTGGTGAATTTATGAGTGAATAATTCAGATGTTATTTAAGAGAGAATGAGATTATCACCCAATATAGCCCACCAGGAACTCCTCAACACAATGATATATCTGAGTGGAGAAATCTTACTTTATTAGATATGGTACGATCTATGATAAGCCATATAGATCTTTCATATTACCTTTGGGGTTATGCTTTACTTACTGTTGCCCACATACTTAATAGGATTCCATCGAAAGCTGTTTCTACGACCCCATATCGGATATGGTATCGGTAGAAATCCAAGTCTTAGATATTTAAAGATTTGGGATTGTCCTGCATACGTATATTTAAGCAGCATGATAAACTAGCACTCGGGGGGTAAAAACATAGGTTCGTTGGATATCCTGAAAATTCTATGGGATATCAATTCTACGATTCGGAGCAACGAAATGTATTTGAGAGAAAGTGAAAATTGTAGAAAGATTAAACTCAAGGAGTTTTATCCCAACATTGAGGAACCTAAGATGGAACCAGAGATCTAACTAGGTGAATGATCTCAACACGGGTTCTACGTAAGTCGAATATAATATCAAGGCCTCCAGAGAGATTTTTTTTAACATTTGATGTGAGCCTTGATGTTCTCCTCTTGAAGGAAATGGATCCGACTACGTATAACATGCGATATTGGATATCAATTCAGGAAATGGCAGGAAGTCATGAAGTCCGAGATGGATTCTATGCATGACAATCAAGTCTGGGACTTGTTTGAACTTCTTGAAAGAGTTAAACCTATTTATTGTAAATGGGTTTATAAAAGGAAGCGAGGGCCTGGTGGAAAAGTGGAAACCTTTAAGGCCCGACTGGTAGCGAAAGGATACACTCAACGTCCTGGGATTGACTATGAAGAAATTTTTTACCATTAGCCATGCAAAAATCCATTAGGATTCTTTTAGCCATTGTTGCATATCACGATTATGAGATATGGCAGATGGATGT
Source organism: Zanthoxylum bungeanum (assembly GCA_019454045.1). NCBI lineage: Eukaryota > Viridiplantae > Streptophyta > Magnoliopsida > Sapindales > Rutaceae > Zanthoxylum > Zanthoxylum bungeanum. Next base: position 97,387 of record SKCR01035190.1, read on the forward strand.
GAAAACTAGTTTCCTAAATGGATTCCTCGAGGAGGATATCTATATGGAACAATCAGAAGGTTTCGTACCCAATGAGACTTCTAACTTGGTTTGTAATCTCAAGAAGTCTATTTTTGGACTTAAACAGACATCCCAAAGCTGGAATAGTCATTTTGATGAGATAATTAGATTATCTGGATTCATCAAGAACGAGGAAAAACCATGTCTTTATAAGAAAGTTAGTGGGAGCATGATAAAATTCCTTATTTTGTATATAAATGATATCCTTATCATTGGAAATGATATATGATTGATGCAAAATGTGAAATCCTACATTTACAAGAATTTCTCCATGAAAGACATTGGTGAAGCTTCCTATATATTGGGTATAAGGCTCTACCGAGATAGAGTAAGGAAGATTATAGGGTTGTCACAATCCACGTACATAGATAAAATGTTAGAAAGGTACGGTTTGACCCATCTTTTTGATATGACATACATCTTTCGAAGAAAATGACACCTCACACTGAGGAAGAGAGAGTTAGATTGTATAACTTGCCATATGCTTCTTGTATTGGAAGTATTATGTATGTTATGCTATGTAAAAGACATGACATCAGTTTCGGCGTTTGTGTGACTAACTGATATCAATCTGATCAGGGTAATGATCATTGGATAGCCGTGAAACATATCTTGAAATATCTTAAGGGTACTAAAGATAAGTTATTAATTTATGGAGAAAATGAGTTATAAGTTAAGGGTTATACATACTTCGATTTCCAAGGAGATCCGAAAGATAGAAAGTCTACATCTGGATACATATTTACACTTAATGGTGGTGCGGTTAGTTGGCGATATTCAAAGAAAGACTCAACAGCTGATTCCACCACTGAGGTGGAATTTATAGCGGCTTCGGAAGCTACTAAAGAAGCTATTTGGATTAAAAAAATTTATCACAAAACTTGACATTATGCTAAGTATTACTGATTCGATCCCATTGTATTGTGATAATAGTGGAGCCGTTGCACAGGATAAGGAGCCAAGAGCGCATTCCAAGTCTAAACATATGGAAATGAAATATCGCGTGAGTGGGGGTTTGGTGTTGTTGGTGATTGGAGCGCCAATAGAATAATGTATGTACATTATTGTAGGCACTGCATTTTGCATGTGAGTCCCTATGATGAGTCTCATTTGGAGACACTACCTTTTAAGTCACGGAAGTCGCGGGAAACGGACGTCGGAAGGGGAAATTCAGAATAGGCATGTCATCAGATTCATTTCACAAGTTCACTGTTTTCGTTCGTGCTGCGTTCGTTACTTCGTTCGAACGTGAGGCAGATTGCGGGCATTCGTGTAGCATTTGAAGAGACGTTCGAACGGCGTCGGTATTTCTGGTTTTGCTACTAGCCTCACACCCAAGCCCAATTAGCCCACCAAAGCCCATAAAACACATCCAAATTAATAAAAATGCATATTGAACACATGGTGAAATTAAATAAAATAATTAATTAAGTCATATACCAAATTAAATAAAACATTAAATAAAATCATGCCTAAATTAAAATCAATCAAGAATATATTATTTCTAATTAAAAATATTGTATTCCTAACTTAACAAATATCATGGCCTAAACAACACAAATTAAATATATTGACTTCCTAAATTGAACTAATTTTATCCCCCAATCAATCTTAGGCTTTCCTTGCATGACACCAAATCATATCCTCCATTAAATGCCAAATCCCGTCCTTGTCAAGCAAGATTTAACCCTAGCCCTTTGCCTATAAAATGAACCAAATTCCAACCCTTGAGACCCCCCTAGCTGATTCATAGAAGAAAACCTCTCTCGAACTCTCACATTCACGCATACCAAACAAAAAGAAAATAATTTTCTCTCCTCCTCCACCCTTGCTTTACCGAAAATCACAGCCCTAAACCATCCACCCACGCCAACAAACCATCTAAAACAGTAACTAAAAAGCCATGCAAACCCTAATCCCCCTACCCTCTCACTATAAAAATAGCACAAAACCAACCCTATTGCTCTCCACTCTCACGGTAATATACACTCACAAAAAAGAAACACTAGACACTCATCTCGCTCGTTCTTCCTTTGCTCCACATAGAAAACGAAAACCTAAGCTAAACCCTAAGCACTCGCAGCCCCATCATCTCTCAACTCTCATCACAACTCCTCTCCTTCAAAATAAACAAATAAACCACACAATGAAACCAGCCACTCTCTCAACCCACTTCCATTAAACCCCAACTAGCCGAAAACAAATAGGACAAACCAGCCCTCATCCAGTAACTTCACGCCCTTACACTGCCTTCACGCCCACTGCCTTCACGGCTTCACCCCTCACGAACCGCCCTCTCAATAAACAACAACACCATGCAAGCCAATGAACTACTCGACAAAACAAATAGCCTCACACCTGCCATTGACCAGCAGCAACCCTCACGCTGACATGCACCCTAAGCCCTTCACTGAACCAAATAGGAAGCCAACACACCTGCCTCACCCACACGTATGCCATAGTCACGCACACCCCCCCCCCTTCAACATGTAAGCCATAGATACAACAAACACAACAAACCCTCATATTGCCGCATCTTCCAAGCCCTCATCAACCCTTTGCATTACCGTGAAGCAGCCCCCACATTCACGCCTCTCACTGCCCAGTAAACCAGTCCCTGGAACAGCCCCTGATCTGTACCCTAAAATACCCCAAAACAGTCCCCAAACAGTGAACAAATTACCAAAAACAGTGACCAGAAAGTACAGCAGCAAAACAGCAGTGAAACGGAGCAAAAACAATAGCTTGAGCAGCAAAACAGCGTGGAAAAACGCAAATCAGTGAACCATAAAAGTTGCGGAGCTTTCACCCTTCCGATCACCGTGAAACGCGAGTCCGAGAGTCGACGAAAAAGGTTAGACCTGAGGGTATTCTTTCACATCCGTTTTTCAGTTGTATTTTTATTATTTATTGAGTTCGTTTGCATGATTATTGTGGAGTGAAGCATGTTGTGGCCCTTGAATAGATAGAAAATTCATGAATTGTAAAATGATGTATGTTGTGGCCCTTAAATAAAATGAAAAATGTGTCACCTCTCGTGGTATATAGGATGGAAACTCTGACATAAATTTCATAGCCGATTCCGAATGGACGGTAGTATGATCTGTACTCGGGATACAACTCCACGTACCACTTGAGTAAACGGTGCATATTTCGTTTTATGTTGTTTTGATTTGTTTATTATTCGTTACTTGATTTCCACATGTTATTTGTTTGTGTAATGATGAGATAAAGCGCATGGGCTTAGTAAGTGCGATTAAAGGTACTCTATTTGGAGAGGTTAAATCCTTTACCACGATGCTTTTCCGCGCCGGATAATGTCTATTCGATTGGATGTAAGATATGTTCAATCGGATACACGAAGTCTGATATCGTTGTCTTTACTTCTTATATGCATCGTGTTATTAGCGTATGGGCTTAGTAAGTGCGATTAAAGGTCCTCTATTTTGAGAGGTTTAAATCATTTACCATGATGTTTTGCCGCGCCGGATAATGTATATTCGATTGGATGTAAGATATGTTCAATCGGGTATCCGAAGTCCGATATTGTTATCTTTATCTTTATATGTATTGTGTTGTTTGCGCATGGGCTTAGTAAGTGCGATTAAAGGTCCTCTATTTTGATAGGTTAAAATCCTTTACCACGATGCTTTGCCGCGCCGGATGATGTATAGTCGGTTGAATGTGAGATATGTTCAATCGGGTATACGAAGTCCGATATTGTTGTCTTTATTTTTATATGCATTATGATGTGATGCGCATGGGCTTAGTAAGTTGGATTAAAGGTCCTCCATTTCGAGGGGTTAAAGAACCTTTACCACGATACTTCGCCGCGCCTTTCATTTTGTTATTCGCTTTTCTTTGTATGTCATCTTCTTGCATAATAATGCATCATGTTGCATTGCGCATGGGCTTAGTAAGTGCGATTAAAGGTCCTCTATTTTGAGAGGTTAAAATCATTTACCACGATGCTTTGCCGCTCCTTTTAGCCCGTTATTATTTATTAGGTGTCATCTATTTATCCGTTCATATATGTGTCATGTTGTTTACTGCATTTTGGAGGTCACTGCTGTAACCCCGTTCGAACGCGTTTCAGAACACTGCACGAACGCATGTTTTCAGTCGGCTCTCGTTCTAACGCGTTATCAAACACTATACGAACACGAACCTCCTGTTTACCGTTCGAACGCGTTTACGAACGCTACTCGAATGCGCATGTATTTGTTTCATCAGGTCTGGTCCCGTTCGAATGCGTTATCAAACGCCACATGAATGAGAACCTTATGTTTACCGTTCGAACGCATTTTCGAACGCTACACGAACGCGCATACACTGAACTGAGTCCTTTTCATCACATGTCATGCATAATTGTTTCTTAGGTGATTTCTCTTGTATCATGTAATCAATCACACTATTTGAATTCCTGCATTTATTTATTTGATGTGTTCATGAGATGGTATTCAAGCATGATTAGGCCGTTAGTATGCTACTTGGTTCTTAAGCATGATTTAGCCCATTTAGTTGTTCATTTTCAAGCATGATTAGTCCTTTATTTTGCGTTTTGAATTTGCATTATGTTTTCCGCATTATATGATCGAAACATGTTCATGAGATTTCTGTGTGCTATTGCATGTTTGCCGTTATGATGATTACTTTCATGCATGTGAACTTAAAAGTAGAATACTCCTTGGAAATAAATGTTGCTTAGGCTTGGTTAAATTATTGTACAAATCATTTCATTACAAGTGGCATAATTAATGGACCATTCTGAACCCAACGGTTTGAGGTCTTCCATTGCGAGGGGTGAGTGCGGCCTAAATCTTTGTCCCGGTTCACACCGGGTGGCGACTCCATTATTCTCTGGTTTAGTCCCCCGCGGGCTACTCCGTACTCCCAACCGGGCCGCGAGCCCGGAACAGCATGCGTCGCCCAGTTTCTGTGTCCCACAATTATATTTTATTATTTACTAATAAATAACAACATTTTCATTTCAAACCTTATTAATAGTAATGTCATTATACAAATTAGATTGATATATAAATATGCTAAGAACGACATCGACCTTAGTATAGTAATATTGTAATACCGGACACTGGGTGGTCCGACATTGGGATAGTATTACTATTATAAACTATTCTTAAAGTAAATATTCCTAATCGTTGGTTTTGGAATACGGTCGAATTCCTATAACCTAGAAGACTCTTGTTGGCACATAAGGATTCTATATTAGAGTTCTGAAACTCACGTCTATGGTCACTCTTAATCCTAATAATGGTCAAATCCTTCTCAGTCATGAGTCTTTTGCATAAGACTTTGATGAGTTTAGCAGCTTCAGATTTTTCCCTAAAGAAGTCTACCTAAGTGTATCTAGAGAAGTCATCTACCACAACCAGAATGTACTTTTTGCCCTCTAATCTTTCAGTCTTGCGTTGTTTAATAAAATCCATATGTAGAAGTTCTAATGGTCGTTTGGTGACAATGTGAGTGAAGTAGGTATGTTTCAATCTAGTATGCTTTCCTAACTGACACGGTCCATACACGAAGTTGTCTCTCTTAACTAATTTAGGAAGTTCAGTAATGAGATTCTTTTAGGACACTTTAGATTAGTCATGATAATTGATGTGTCCTAATATTTGATGCCAAAGTTCAATCTCATATATCCAAACAACATTACACATAACATACCAACAACCAGAAATCTCATGGTAGTTGTTAATTGTCCTAAGACCTATAACCACACAATCATCTTGAGAATTGTACACATAGCACATTTTCTTCTCAAAGAATCCAGTATCACAAAAGTGATTGACACTCAGGAGATTTGTAGTTAACCCTTCAACATAAAGGACATCATCAATGACAAGTAGTCCGGGCAAAACAATTCTCTTTTTCCCATAATTGTGTTGTTCCCCTATCACCAAAAGTAACATTTACAGTCATATTCTCTTTGAGGGAAACAAACATAGCTTTATCTCCACACATGTGCCTGGAGCATCCACTATCAAAGTACCACATTTGATTGTCCATTGTCTTGAGGGCTATGTGCGCAACATAACACTCTTATTTCCTAACCCAAGCTTGTTTAATATGTTTATTTGATCATCAGTTCCTAGTCAACATAGCTAATTTCTCACTGGAGAGTTTAGTTTGATGGGCTAGGTTGAAACTGTTAGGGTTGGTGCTCAGAGTGCCAACCAGATCGTATTTATATCCGATTCATAAATACGAACAATTCATTTTTTTCCATAATATTACTTATTTAATGGTAGCACCTCTTGTGTTTTTATCATAGATTCGATCTAATTGTGATTAGATATCTAATTATGATTATATTGAAACTAATCTGATTTAGTGTATGTGTAATTAGACAAAGACCCTATGATTTACAATGTAGTGCGCATTACAACGTAGTTTTTAAATTGACATTGGGAAGTGTTACTATAAATTGTATATCCTTAAATAAAGTTCCTGGTCAAGATTACTAACACGGGTCGGTAGTAAATCCACTGAGACTAGTACATGTCGTGTTAGGGATATGCCCTATACCCAACTTATGGATGGGCTATATGTACATGTATTTGTATATTTTCATTAATTAATAAAATGACAATCTTTATTATACGTGTCTTACATAACTTATATGAATCATCAACACTGTAATAAGCCCTTGGAGTAATAAGACGATGGCTTCCACGCCTTATGAGAATCATTACTCTTAAATGTTCCTAGTCATAGTTTTGTGAATAATCTGGGCGTTCACAAAGCGGAGAGACTAGCATGATGATATGATCCGCCCTTAAGTGGGGTAGCCGATCTCATAGGCTACTAGCGGAGATCCGTTTGCTTGGTGTATCATATGGATGCATGAGTTGCTTGTGTCCATCGAACTGACCACCGAAAGTTTTCACATGGAGTGTTTATCCCATGTGTCTGTGAGAACTTTCATGTATCGATTGTATGACTAGTCCTTAGACTTGAGGTCTTTACAATCTTATGTGTGGATCAAATAACTTTGACATTCTCCTTCCCCGGTTCAAAAGATCCGGTCATAAGGGTATGATTGGGTCATTTGTTGAAACACATGAAGTTTGTAAAGATACAACAGAGAATCGCCACTCTCTCGGATAATATTTTCTTATAAGAGTAGTATTCCAGTTCGCGGGTTGATATGTGTGATCAGTGCTTGAGACTGTGGCCACAGTGGAAGAATCATGTAAGATTCTTCGGTTAACACGATTCATGACACTATCAACATCATACCTTTTACCATATGGGTAGACACTTTCCGTTCCCTAGGTCAATAGGTGGGGATACAGTTAGGAGAGGGACCGTATCATATGTAAATCGCATATAGAATGGGTATATATATATATTTCCTTCTCATTTGGGGACTTGGCATGTTGCTAGATGTCAACCTTGGTCATTGAAATCGAACGACCATCTGATCGGAGGATAATTTATGTTCGATTAAATTATCACGATTCATTTCATGTCCAACTTGAGGGGAACCCAAAAGGTCACACACAACAAAGTCGAAATCAATGGTTAACAGTGCACAGTACAAATATAACAGCATATATGATTGCTGTAGAAATTGTTCATAAATGATTTAATGTGTTTAATTATTGAACATATCATTTATGAGGTTCCATAGTGGCTTAGGGATTGGTGAATGACGATGGGGGCACTTTGGGAATTGGAATTAAAAAAATTACTATTCATATGAATAGTAATTTTTTTTTGTTATTTGTTTTGAATTCCAATTCGGCCCAAACTCTTATTAGTTTTATAATCTCATTAAACCACTAAATTAAGATCCAATGGCTAAGATTAAATTAACTTTTATCCCACATCAGATTCTTAATTAATTTTGTTGTCTTTGGAGCACTATATAAACCCAAAGAATTCTTCACAAATTTTTACACCAAAACCTTTCATATCTTGGGTTTATATAAGTGAGCAACTCTAAAGTTTAAGAGTAAGCCACTGATTTTGAGGATCCTTAAGTCTAATTGACTAGAGGAACCTCGAGTTAAAATTTTGAGGTATTTGCCTAGGCTAGCACCAAGGGCAAAATACCCGTGCACTCAAGGCGTAGTCTTGCCGTTGAGTTTTGGCTTTGGTGTGTGCATCTTTGGAGGCCACACACTTGGGTGGCTCTTTGGAACGTGGAAGAGCTTGCTGAGTTCGAGAAAAGCTTGTAGATTGGAGGGAGGACTGGAGGAGTCTTCGGTTCAAGTAAGTCTTTTTCCTTCTTTATTTTAATTAGAGTTCTTATGATAGTTAGCATGTTTAGGTTTATGTTCTTTGCATGTTTTATGAGTTTTATGCTTAGAATATATAGTAACATGCCTAGGCTTGTAGAATAATCAAAACAAATGGGTCTTGGGCAAAGGGAGAGCGGCATAATAATTTTGATTTTCCGCTGCGCACACTCGCGGCCGCTTCCCAACAGTGGTATCAGCGCGCCGTTTTTTTGTTTTGATTAGTTCTCTCTCATTTGAACTCGAAATTGGTGTTTAAAAGCTCGTTGGAAAGCTAACACCCTGAACTTAATTTTAGGCACAAGTTTTGCATGATTTGGTTAAGATTTGAATTGTGAAATTGCATTTAAAGTTCACATATCTGCAGAAAAATGTGAATAGTAAATTTATTCGAATAAAATAAAATGCAATATCATAATTAAATATTAATCAAATTTATTTAATGCCTAAAATAATTCCAACATATTAAAACTCATATGCTTGATGATTCTATGTATGATTAGAATTGGCATGATTATTTTAGGGTGCAAGCATCTAGAGACTTTCTAAGAAATAGAGAGTGTATTGCTTATCCCTTAGCTAAGTAATTATTCCGTGATGAACTTAGAGATTTATTACCTTTAAGGCTAATAAATATAAATCACTTGTTTATAATAAAAGACATTATAAAAGATACAAGTGGGTTGGGACCAAGGGTTAATAAAACTTTCCAAACTAAAGTTAATTTAACCAAAGGTATTACTAGAGTTAGATAATGATTTGGTGTCTTCCTTCACTCACTACCTTTTTATAGCCAAAAGGAAAAGCTGTGAAGACATCTAGATAATCATTTACTCAAAGCTTACCTTAAAGCATATTTAAAGTGTTGGACTAATTTGGAGGATCTATTGTTTATTCCTGTCACCAAGGCAATAAGAGCCTAAGAGGTAAGGGTATTTAAGAGAGTTCGCTCCACCCTCCCTCTGGGGAATTTTCAATGGAGGAATCCATTTGACAGTTATTCACTTAAACTTGCTAAAATCCTCAATAATAATTTAAGTCTAAAATTTGCCTCCCATTGTAAAGTATAGACCCAAAGGGCTTAAACCGTATTGGCAGGACTAGGCTTTACCAGACTGACCAATACCAATTTGTCCCTAAATCGTACTATTGACAATGGTTTGACTTTTCTGAGTCATAAGACGCAGCGACCCTTAGGCGTGGTCTTATAACTTAGTGGCAAAGATTGGGTGTCCACAAGGACTAGCATAAGCTATGGCATGTTTGATTGCCCAACCCAATGATCAAGGAATTGTGATTTATATCATAAATTGGTTGGGAACCTACCTAATTATCATATTTTATAACGACCGGCCCTAGTCGGAGTTATGAAATGATGATAATGGGATCCTTGCCCACAAGAAATCCATCATATTGGGGTTGATGCGATTTACTTAAAATTTTAAAACAATTGAGTGGAGCAACTTCATAATATTAAAAGCCCATGTTATTATGAAACATTAATGAAAACATATTCCTAATTTTAACATTTTCTCTTAACAGGTGGGTTAAAAATTTTTCACAAACATTCAAATGGCAAACAGAGTATCACTTCGTTCCATCCTTGATGAGCATAAGCTCAAAGGGGACAACTACAATGACTGGTTTAGAAACCTTAAAATTGTCTTACGACAAGAAAAGATTTTCTATGTTCTTGAAAGACCATTTCCCCTGAACCCGCAGAAGATGCTGACCAAATACATTTGATGCTTGGAAGAAACACGTCGATGATGATGAGCAAGCAGTTTGCATAATGCTTGGCTCTATGTCGGACGAACTTCAGAAAGCTCACGAAGATATGGATGCTCAAACCATCATCTTTCACTTGAAGGAGTTGTATGCAACTTCCGTTCATACCGTGAGATTCCAAGTGTCATGTGCCTTATTCCAAACAAGGTATAAGGAAGGATCTGTTAGTGGACATGTGCTTAAGATGATTGGCCACATTGAAAATTGGCCAACCTCGGGTTCATCATGGATCATGAGATAGGTCACGATCTAATTCTTCAGTCCTTACCAAAAGAATTCTCTAACTTTATTATGCAGTTTCATCTGTCTGATAAAGAAGCTACTTTAGCAGAATTGCACAATCTGATAAAGCAAGCAGAGAAGGACTTGAAACCGGAGCTTAAAACCTCCGTCATGCTTACGGGTACGGACCTGAAGCCACGAGGCCCAAAGAAAAATAAGGGCAAGGCCAAGGCTCCAGATCACCTAAAGCCCAATGGTAAGGTGGAGAAGAAAAAGGGAAAGGGAAAATGTTTCTTTTGTGGAAAGAAGGGTCATTGGAAGAAAGACTGCAGATCCTTGAAAGCCAAGGAAGCTAGGGAAGCCCAAGAGGCCAAGAAGCCCAATGCTTCAGGTATGTTGTATATGATTGAACTATATTCTCAAAACTCTGAACCTTCTACTTGGGTGCTTGACACCGGTTGTGGGACTCACTTGTGTAACAATGTGCAGGGCCTGAGAAACAGTAGGAGACTCCGTCATGGGGAGGTTGACTTACGCATGGGTAATGGAGCAAAACTGGCTGCATTGTGCGTGGGGACTTATTCATTAGTTTTGCCGAATGGTTTAGTTTTAGACTTAGAAGATTGTGTTTATGTACATTCTCTAGTAAAGAACATCATTTCAATTTCTTCTTTATGTAATAAAGGCTTTTCATGCCTAATAAGTTGTAATGAATGTTCTATTTATTTCAATGAAATAAAATATGGAGATGGTATTTTGAATAATGGTATCTATGTCTTACAAACTAACAAAGAATGTTCAACCTCTAATATATACAACGTTAACTCGAATAATCTCAATGAATCACTTCTATGGCACAGTCGCTTAGGTCATATCAATGAAACAAGATTAACTAAGCTACATAAGGATGGGTATTTCAAACCCTTCAAATATAACCTTATGGAACTTGTGAGTCTTGTTTACTTGGTAAAATGACCAAATTACCCTTCAAGGTAAAGGACAGCGTGCAGCGGAGACATTAGAACTCATACACTCTGATGTATGCGGACCAATGTCAGTCACCGCTAGAGGTGGATTCTCCTACTTCATTACCTTTATCGATGATCATTCGCGATATGGGTATGTGTACCTTATGCGGTACAAATCTGAAGCCTTTGAGAAATTCAAAGACTTCAAGGCTGAAGTAGAAAACCAGCTTAATAAAAGTATTAAGTCACTAAGGTCTGACCGAGGTGGTGAATACTTAAGCAATGAATTTCAAGATTACTTGAGAGAAAATGGCATTGTTTCCCAGTGGACTCCTCCGGGAACTCCACAGCATAATGGGGTCTCCGAAAGGAGAAATCAGACATTATTAGATATGGTCCGATCAATGATGCCAGACACGGATCTACCTCTTTCATTTTGGGGTCTTGCTTTAGAAACTGCAACACTACTACTAAACCAAGTTCCTTCCAAGACTGTTAGTCAAACACCATATGAGTTATGGTCTGGGAAACGTCATAGTCTTAGTTATCTAATAGTTTGGGGGATGTGACGCATATGTCAAGCTCACACAAACTAACAAATTGGATGAAAGGGCGGTTAAATGTAAGTTTGTAGGATATGCCTTGCATACGTGTTCTACGTCCCAAATGAACAGAGAACATTTGTCTCACGAAATGCTAAATTTCTAGAGAATGAATTCCTTCTCAAGAAATATAGTGGGAGTAGACTTGACCTCGATGAGGTACGAGAAGAACAAACTAACATAGAACTAAACCCCAGGCCCCTCAAAAGGGCAGCGACGGAACAACCACAAGGTTATGAACTCAGAAGGTCTGGTAGGGAAAGACATGAGCCTGAAAGATATGGTTTCCATATTGATGAGGAACATGATCAGGTCATTGATAATGACGATCCCACCAGTTATGACGAAGCAATGCGTGACATTGATTCAGTCAAGTGGCTTGAGGCCATGAAATTCGAAATAGACTCTATGTATCAGAATCAAGTCTGAGACTTGGTAGATGCACCTGAAGGGATAAAACCCATAGGCTGCAAGTGGATTTACAAGCGTAAAACTGATGCAGAAGGCAACATCCAAACCTATAAGGCTAGGTTGGTGGTGAAAGGTTATAGACAAATCCAATAAATTGACTATGACGAAACCTTCTCGCCTGTTGCAATGATAAAGTCCATTAGAATTTTACTGGCACTAGCTGCACACTTTGATTATGAGATTTGGCAGATGGATGTCAAAACAACTTTCCTTAATGGGAACAGCGTAGAGGAAGTCTATATGACACAACCTGAGGGGTTTGCATCTAAGGATGATCATAATAAAGTATAGAAGCTTAAACGATCCATTTATTGACTCAAGCAAGCCTCCAGAAGTTGGAATATAATTGATGAGACAATCAAAGAATTTGACTTCATCAAAAATGTAGACGAGCATTGTGTTTAGCGGAAAAGTAGTAGGAGTGTTGTTGTATTTCTTGTATTATATGTCGATGACATATTAATCACCTGGAATGATATTCACATGATGCAAGCCACCAATCAATGGTTATCTCAGAATTTCTCCATGAAAGATTTGGGAGAATCAGCCTACATCCTCGGCATTAAGATCTACTGTAATAGATCTAAGAGGTTGTTATTGTGGGAACACAGAAAACTGGGCGACGCCGTTCCTAGGCTCGCGACCTAGTTGGGAAGGATTACATAACATGGAGTCGCCACCCGGTGTGAACCGGGACAAAGATTTAAGGCCGCACTCACCCCTCGCAAGGGAAGACTCAAACCGTTGGGTTCGGAATGGTCCCTTACTTATGTCACTTGTAATGAAAGGATTCATGTAATAATTTGACTAAGCTTAAGTAACACTTATTTCCAAGAGTATCATGCTTCTAAATTTTCATATGCAAAATAGAACTTATGTGTACATTTTTACATATATCTCATATTTAAAATTGCATGCTTAACATATATCATATAGCAACGAACATACAACTTTACATATCACATTCAGGAAAACACAAGCACATATTGACCATACAAGCACACATAGGGGCACTTTTCCAAGCGGTACGTGGAATTGTAGCCCAAGTACAACCGCACTACCGTCCATTCGGAATCGGCTACGGAGTTTACGTCTGGGTTTCCATCCGATATAACGCAAGAAATAATACTCAAATGTTATCATGACATAAGCATACGAATTGTAATACATTGACACATTTGCATAAGAAAGATCAACCAATGGCAATTATGCATGAATATAATAAGACAGACTCATTCAGTGTGTGCACGTTCGTGTAGCGTTCGTAAACGCGTTCGAACGGAAATGAAACAAAATGTTCACGTTCGAGTAGCGTTCGTAAACGCGTTCGAACGGAAATGAAACAGAATGCTCGCGTTCGAGTACGTTCGTAAACGCGTTCGAACGGAAATGAAACAGAATGCTCACGTTCGTATGGCGTTTGTTAACGCGTTCGAACGGAATGAAACAGAATGCTCACGTTCGTATGGCATTTGTTAACGCGTTCGAACGGAAATGAGACCTGATGCATGATAAGGCAAAATGTATGCGCGTTCGAGTTGCGTTTGTGAACGCGTTCGAACGGACACGGACCTGATGCATGAAATGGATACAATACATAAACAGAAAATAAAGGGGCGCGGCGAAGCACTGCCGTAAAGGTGGCCTTTTGGGGCTCTTGATCTCTCAAAGAGAGGACCTTTAGACCAACATACTAAGCCCATGCGCGTCACATTACACATACAAAAATAGAACCAATCCTATCAACCAAGTATGTCCGATTGAACACATCTTACATCCAATCTGAACACACATCAACCGGCGCGGCAAAGCATCGTGGTAACGGGTTTGAACCCTCCCCATAAGGGATCTTTCATTCCACTTACTAAGCCCATGCGCTTGATTGATCCATGCATAAAAGATAACTCAATAATATCAAACTAAGTATGCCCGATTGAACGTATCTTGCATCCAACCGAACACACATCAACCGGCGCGGCGAAGTAGTGTCACAAAGTGGCCTTTTAGGCTCTTTGTCTCCCAAATGGAGGACCTTTGGACTAACTCACTAAGCCCATGCGCTTGATTGAATCATACATAAATAGCAACATATTGAATTCAAGTAAAGAAAACTAAATAAACAAAAAGCAACACAACGAAAGAGAGATGGTGCCGTTTACTCAAGCGGTACGTGGAGTTGTGGCCCGAGTACAGATCATATTACCGTCCATTCGGATCGGCTATGAAATTTATGTCCGGTTTCCATCCATATACCGCGAGAGCTGACACATCTCTCATTCATCCAATACCCACAACATATTACATCTCATAATTCATGCATATTTATATACTCAAAGACCACAACACACATTTCAACATTACAATCATACAAGAATACTTAATAAATAATGCGGAAAAG